>JAFVLL020033465.1:0-64342 GCA_021397915.2 Tor tambroides | reverse complement strand
CTGCCGTTCCCATGCTATAAGTGACGAATTATCACTCCGGAGATACTATTTACGTATCATTTAAACGGCCAAATCTCTCTCTATGATAATTCAGCTCTTTGTAGAGAAAGGAGTATAGTTTTTAAAAGACAATTTGGAGTGGAAGTTGGGTCGAGGCAGACTACATATTCTTACAGAATCTATTTCAAAAACATCAAAAAATATTTGAATCATCTCCCCAAATCAGTACCAAATCGTTGAATGGTGAACTAACTGCTGAATTTTCGTCTGAAAAGTAAGGCTATTAAGGCTAATAGCTGTAATAAATAATTGCTTATCTGGGATTTATTTACAGTTGGACTTAAATAAATGTCCCCAGCATAAATTAACAGAAAAGAGTGGATCTAAGTGGAAATATATACTGTAGGCAACATTTTGCTGGAGCACTGTGACCTTCTCTCCTGAATCTCGTTTAGCACAAAACAGCGCTCTCTCAGCCTAAACAAATGCTGTCAGGACCCTGACAGATCTCATCTGGGATGTAATTGAAAACAGTCTTACCACAAAAGGGGCCATATTGATTAAATTCAGAGCTCCTTCTGTCACCTGTCATTCAGCTACAAACATATCTGAGCAGCTGCCTATAGGGATTTGTTGATGACATTAATGGATAAATTCAGTACATTTGGATTTGTCAGAAGGCTGAAAGAAAGATGATGGTATATTGCTGAGGTAAAAACTGGCTATGTATGCAATCGTTGCAAGACTCTGATGAAAATGAATGCTGAAACCATGAAATTTAGTGTCCATCAAATTAAAATCTCAGCACATAAACGTGTCATGAGAAAATGAAGAAGTATGAATCTCATACACACATCCAGAGTTATCTGCATACTTCTCCGCTTGGTTGGTTTATTTGTTTCAGCCTGAAAATTGTATTTGTTACTACAGTACCTGAAAAAGTGAATTCCAAGGGACAGTTGACGGTAGACATTGACTTCCATAGCATTAAAAAAATTACTATGGAAGTCAATGGGTACCATCAACTCTGGTTGCCAACATTCTTCAAAATCTTCTTTTGTGCTCAACAGAATAAAGAAATTCAAACAGGTTTGAGTTTGATGATGACAGATTTGATACCATTTGATGACATTTTTAATTTTTGGGTGAACTATCCCTTTAAGTTCTCGAGTATATCCAGCAGAAATTACACATACAGCTGAAGGAGATGTTCACAGTGTAACTAATGAGAGTACTTCCTGCTTGAATGGTTAGATGTTTTGATCTACCAATACCCTGAAGCTGGAGATGTTCAGATGTGTGCCCTCCACTCACCTAATTTCAATCTCAATGCACAATATTTCTTCCATAATCCCTTAGCAGCCTGTTATATTTTTCAGTCATACATATGCATGTGAAATATTAGTGCTCAAAAATGTTATTGAAACAGTTAATTTGTGGAGAGAGGCACTTAAGTGATCACAACCAAATCAGGAATGTGCAAAATATTATATTTTATTCAGCCTTAGGCTAATAGCGTTTACCTAACAAATGCACAAAATGAAGATAATATGGAAGAGATATTAGCAAAGTGGCAACAAAAAGCATTTTCGTGTTTGTTGTGGCATCTGTTCTCAATTCTTGTTTGGGATTTATGAGTACTGACATAATGCATCAGCTAATTTGACAGAGATGTAACTATGTAATCATGTTATTTTCTTGTTATATTCTTAATAATGCTGCTGGCAAGCAGCCAAACCTGAAACCATCACAGTGGTGTCTCAAGAGTTTTACTGTTTTTCCTTATTTGCTAAGACACAATTCCAAAACAATATCCTTGTAACATATTTCTCAAAAAAAAAAAGCAGTACCTTACAAACTCAGTTGCAAAATTGACATTACAAAACCATCAAATACAACATACACTAAACACTTTATTAAAAGTCCATTGTTGAAAACAATATGATCATATCACTCTGAGGATTATGTTGCCATAATGACCAGTACACTATCCTGCTTATTACACAACTACTCAACCAATACATAAATGGCGTGCATGGTCATGAAATAGCCTACTGATATGAAATGGAATTATTTTAGAATTTTGCCAGTATATTATCTTGAAGCTTCCACTTTCTAAGATAATATAACATATAAGATTAAGAGGCATTTCTAGATTATCTAGCGTGAAATTCAAGAAGAGTGTTTTGAAAGTAGTTTTGAAATCAGAAAATTACATATGATGTTTAAAATATTCAGCAAATAGTATTGATTTTGTTGTCTAAGCAGTTGAGAAAAAAATAAGCCTTTCTTTAAGAAAATAAGGTCCCATTAGTTCCCATAAATTCCTAGTAGGTAGCGTTAGTTACAACAAACATTTAAAAAAAAAATGTATTAATCTTTGCTACCATTTATCAATAAAAAACACCACTGTTTATTGTTAGTTCATGTTAGCTCATGTCTATTAAATAAAAATAACAGATACAACTTCTGATTTTAATAATGACTTGCTACTGTAAATGTTGAAACTGACATTTAATGAACATTTTTTAATTTAATTTAAATTTTTTAAATTTTCATTTTGTTAATTGATGTTGCTAATGTAGTAAAGTGATGCTAACAAATCAAAACTTATTGTAAAGCGTTACCGAATATACCACTATGTTTTAAGACTATGCATAGCAAATGGAATGGATTTTACCTGAGAACTGTAGTATGTATTTGACCTCTGACATACCCGAGGGAAAGCAAGTCTGCTAATAAAAATTCCAAGCGTGTGTCTCTCTTTGTTCCTCCCCCTCCCTATAAACAAACAAACAAAAAAAAAGCCCAGAGGGGGCAAGATACTGTTCCACTGAGACTACCTTGTCTCCTTGCATTTTCATTATGAAAACCGCTTATTACTACAATATCGCTAATCTGAAAGCTCACACAAAGGGTAAACAACCACTGGAGCAGTTGAAATGACTTACACCCTAAAGCATTTCTTCAGGACTTAGGCTACCAGAGACCTTGAAATTTGTTTTTTTATTCTATCACCATAAACGAGCTTGATAGAGTAAAAAAGGGATTCACACATTCACATTCAAAAAATGTAAAGCACAGAAAGTTTTTTTTTTTTAGCTGGCAACAGAATAAAATGTCTGCTTTTCCATAACTTCAGCTCCTCTGACAACGTTAAATTGCGAAGTTATTAAAGTTTTATTTAAAAAAAAATATATATGAGTAAATAATGAATAAAATTTTTTTAAAGAAAAAAACTCAATATGCAGCACAGTCAATGCCAAATGGACATTAATGGAGCTTTTTTTTTTAGATTAATGTGGTTACTCTGAATTGTTGTATGAAAAACATTTTTGTTCCCTTGAAAACTGCATAGGGGTTTGGCATGTGATAAGGCTAACTAATAATGACAGTATTTTCATTTTTTGAATAGGCATATTTTTGAAGAGAGAGAGGCAAAAATATATTTCTTGAAAGATCCCTCTGTATTAGCTGCAGAAATGTTACTGATTATACCAGAAGGTCACTTACTTGCTCTGTCAGCCATTAGCCATTCATCTGTAACCAGTGTTACCTGTTCTCTAATAAAGCTGATACAAAGGGTTTGTGGAAGCCAATCTTGGACCAGAAAACATGTATTCTGCCTGAGCCTGGTTCGTTGCCTGTCAAATATGCTCAAGCAAAGGCTAAAGACTGAAAAGCTAATTGCTTGTGAACTCTATGAACTTTTGTGAACTTAGCAAATAGGCTAGCTAAACCATGCTAACCAGCCAATTCTTGACACCTCAAACAACAAAAAGCACCACAGAGCAAGTATTTCCAATCTTTAGGGAAATCTACGGACCCCTTTTAGGGACATTGTGGTGGGAAAAATTCGGGATGAGTGGAAAAAATTTGCGGTGGGAGGAAAAAATATTTTTCAAATGTTTTGTTTCTCTCGTAAAACTTTTGCTCTTATGTATGTAAAACTGACATCTGAAAGACGTCTCCCAGACGTTTGTAGACAGCAGATGCTTTCCAGATGTCAGTTTTACATACATTCTAAATCATAAACATCTTAAAGACATCTAATAGACGTCTATTTGACATCTAAAAGGAAACGTCCTATAGACGTATTGCAGATGAGCAAACACCCTAAAAACTGCATCTTGCAGATGTAAATGCAGACATCAAATAGGCGTCTCTGAGACGTAAGTGTGCTATCAGGGTACGCGTTTTCTATGGGGGAGAAAAAGCTTTGCATTCATATTCTGGACTATTCTGCTTTATTAATAGTAATATTATTAATAAGGTTATTAATATTAGCCTAATAATTTTATTATTATTGAATCTGGTCATGTCACTGTTTTAAAACATTAAGCCACATTTGCGTTTTAGAATGTCCCAAAACCGTGCCTTGAGCACTATATTTCTTTATACTTGAGTCCAAGTTCAAAATAAAACTCTATGAACTGCTCCATTGTGAACATGCAGAGCTGTATGAACCACTGCAAGCTGTAAAGTAAACAATCCGAACTCAACTGGTTTTGCGAGAGAACGCAAATCTTTGTGAGAGAACGCAAAAGTTTTGCGAGGGAATGCAAAGTTTCTCGAGGGAATGCAAAAGTTTTGCGAGAGAACGCAAAACATTCGAAAAATATTTTTTCCTCCCACCCCAAATTTTTTTCACTCACCCCGAATTTTTTCCACCACCATGTCCCATAAAGGGCTCCGTAGAAATCAATGTCCCCAATGTCCCTTAAGAGTATTTTCTGTGCTTTGCTGTTTTTGCGGCGCATTTTGTATTTGTTTGTGAGTATTTGCAGCGTTTCTGTATTTGTTTGTTTTGTATTTGCAGTGTGTTTCTATATTTGTTTGTGTTGTATTTGCAGTGTGTTTCTGTATTTGTTTGTGTTGTATTTGCTGCGCATTTCAGTATTAGTGTGTTGTGAGTATTTGCAGCGTGTTTCTGTATTTGTTTGTGTTGTATTTGCAGCGTTTCTGTATTTGTTTGTTGTGAGTATTTGCAGCACGTTTCTATATTTGTGTTGTGAGTATTTGCAGCGTTTCTATATTTGTTTGTGTTGTATTTGCAGTGTGTTTCTATATTTGTTTGTGTTGTATTTGCAGCATGTTTCTGTATTTGTTTGTGTTGTATTTGCTACGCATTTCAGTATTAGTGTGTTGTGAGTATTTGCAGCGCATTTCTGTATTTGTTTGTTTTATTTGAAGCACGTTTCTGTATTTGTTTGTGTTGTGAGTATTTGCAGCACTTTTCTGTTTTTGCAGCATGTTCTGAATTTGTTTGTGTTGTATTTGCAGTGTGTTTCTGTATTTGTTTGTGTTGTGAGTATTTGCAGCGTTTCTGTATTTGTTTGTTGTGAGTATTTGCAGCACGTTTCTATATTTGTGTTGTGAGTATTTGCAGCGTTTCTATATTTGTGTTGTGAGTATTTGCAGCGTTTCTATATTTGTATGTGTTGTATTAGCAGTGTGTTTCTGTATTTGTTTGTGTTGTATTTGCAGCACGTTTCTGTATTTGTTTGTGTTGTATTTGCAGTGTGTTTCTGTATTTGTTTGTGCTGTGAGTATTAGCAGCGCGTTTCTATATTTGTTTGTGTTGTGAGCACTTGAAGTGCGTTTCTGTATTTGTTTGTGTTGTGAGTATTAGCAGCACGTTTCTGTATTTGTTTGTGTTGTATTTGCAGCACGTTTCTGTATTTGTTTGTGTTGTATTTGCAGTGTGTTTCTGTATTTGTTTGTGTTGTATTTGTAGCGTGTTTCTGCATTTGTTTGTGTTGTGAGTATTAGCAGCGCGTTTCTGTATTTGTGTTGTGAGCACTTGAAGTGCATTTCTGTATTTGTTTGTGTTGTATTAGCAGCATGTTTCTGTATTTGTTTGTGTTGTCAGTATTTGCAGCGCGTTTCTGTATTTGTGTTGTGAGTATTTGCAACTATTCTGTATTTTTTTGTGTTGTATTTGCAGCACGTTTCTGTATTTGGTTGTCTTGTGAGTATTTGCAGCGCGTTTCTGTATTTTGTTGCGTTGTGAGTATTTGCAGCTTGTGTGTTTTCAAACTGATGATTTCTTAATTTGCAGGTGTTTTTTTTTTCATTTGCAGCACGTTGAGCTCTCTCTGCCACCGTAGTATTAACACTAGCTGTTTTTCAATTAAGTAAGCTATTTTCTGTGAATGTGCAAAACTTCTGATTCATTAGCCACTATAGGAAGAATAATTTGAAGAACAATAAACTGCAATTAACAGTAAAACTATTTTCACTACAAACCAGTGTATTTATCATTATGGTATTAAATTCAAATAATATGATAACAATTACCAGTGCAATAAAAAGCAGCATAACAGTTTTTGTCCAGGTAAAACAATAGCGAATGACACTGGAAGCTTCACACATTTGAATTACAAATGGTCACACATGCTTACATATTAAAAATAATGAATATTTGCATGTACAGTGCAGTTCTCTCATTTTACTAAATTATATTTAGAACTGCTGAAACTGAAAATTAAACCGAAACAGTGTCATATTAGAATAATTATTAGTTTGAGTGCTTTATGCTAAAAATATCACAAAGAACAAAAGGTCAGTATGGGATTTGTTCTTCACTGAAATGAGAGAAAAATGGGTATTGCTACTGTATCTCCACTTGTGAGATCAGAGTCAGACTCTTAAGAGTTGTTAAATATGGATGATGGCTGTGCATTGGTTGAGACGGTAGGGAAAGTGTGCAAGTCTGAATGTAGAGGCTTATCGAGAGCATTACCCAGGTTTAAGCAGGCCTGCTGGTTTGTGGAGATAAGGCCTTTCCACCGAGCCTGCTAAGGGGGCACTGGAACTATTAGCAGTCAGCTAACAGCTCCTAAAATTTCTCTTTTATATGGATCTAGGGCCGATCCCCCTTACCTCAATTCTAACCAGAAACCAGGAAAAGCTGATCTTAGATCAGGGGTGAAAAGGGGCATTTCTGGCAACATCCTCGGTCAGTGAGTATCTCAGGCTATGAGGGATAAGTAGTGGAGAGCTGGCAGAGGATTTGTATGATTACCCATGCAAAGTTCAGCGGCTGGTGCACAGAAAGCTTTCTCGTGGTCGTAATCAGGAAGACCTATTTAGAGAGCCCATTAGAGGCCGATCTGTCTTGACAGGCCAAATTGCTATTTTTTAACTACAAATTATCCTAGCTTCTAGAATTTTGGGGGCCCTAAGCAAACTCCCCGTCAGTGTGTTTATAACCTCCAAAACATTTCCACCACCCTGAAGCCTCAGAGCAGTTTCACTATAAAATATATATATACAGTATATGTACACAGTGAGTTAACTTAGTATTTAGGGATGTCCCACTTTTAAACTCTTCTGGGTTAAAAATGGCTGGGAAGGCAGCTTAGGAAGCGTAAATACAATCTAAATAACCTAAATTCCATAAAAATGCATCATTTCATTGTAAAAATTACTTTGAAAAATTTCACTCAAAAACAAAAGTACATTTTTTTTAGTGTATTTCACAAAAAAAAAAGAAAAAAAAGAAATGGCAAGCAACACATTAATTAAACATGAAATTTTAAAGTGGAAAGACTGAAATAGAATTTCTTATAAAATGTACTCCAAAAATCTTTATTTACAACTTTTTATTTATTTATTTATTTACAGTGACCTTTAGGTAAGTTTGTTTTATAACATTTTATTAAATTAACATAGAAAGTTATACTGTTCCAGGTCAAATATGGCCACAAACAGCCAAAATATGACCTTTTTTTTTTTTGGAAAATTTTGGGTTAAGGGTTAAGACAAATATTGGTGGCCGATCAATCTTATCAGGACAACCTTATTGTTATTGTTATTATTATTTTACACCAACAGTAGGCCATTTAAGATAACATAATTTTATTTTATTTTTTTTTCTGAAGTAAACAAATTCAATATTCTCAAAATTTAAGTGTACAAAGTCCAGACTTAAAGTTTTAATGCATATTGTTTATGGTGTCACTGACAAATATATTTAGAAGAGCTTGAATGATTGAACAAATATGTGTACATGCCAGGTTTTTATTTGCATGCTTTAAATTTGACTCCTGATACATAATAAAAAATAAATAATTTAATTTGGCATTCTTCGTAAAACAGTGGTCTTGTATAAAACATTGAGAAGTGGAGAATTATCCAGTTTTAAATATTATATTTTATAGTATTTAGTATTTAAATATATATTATTTCTGCTGTTAATGGTCCAGTTCTCGCAATTAACAAACCATTAACTACAAACATTAACTTCTGCCTCAATAAACTCCTAGTTTGCTGCTTATTAATAGTTAGTAAGGTAGTTGTTATGTTTAGGATTAGGGATGTAGAATACGGTCATACAGAATACGTGCTTTATAAGTAATAAACAGCCAATATGTTAATAATAGGCATGCTAATAAGCAACTAGTAAGAATTGGTCACTCTACTAAAGTGTTACCCAGTTAACATTTATACTTCAGGTTACCATTTATACCATTTTTATCATTGTTTGCATGACAAGAAATGTCAGCAGTATTAGGCTGCTTATGACATCATGGACAGCATGTGGCCCCTATTGGTTCAGGAGTCCTTGTATCTTATTTCACAAATCATATTTTTTATGTATAGAAAGAACAGGCAGTGAAATCATTGGGTTGTTGTGGAAAAAAAACAAACAAAACAAAAAAAAACTATTGTTTAGAACTGGTGTTTGCCTTCAAAACGCCAGCAGTCAGTTAACTCATTTGGTGAACAGAGGTCTATAAACCAGTTGATCACATGTTGACAAAGTGACGGTCCACCAATTGATTCGATTCAGCGGCAGCCAGTTACCTGCCCACGTGTATGTCTTTGATTGAGCAGACAAAGCGAACAAGTCTGATGCACAAATTAGGGTCAGATAAGGATCTAAAAAGCTGGATTCCAGACACGGTGGGGAACCAACCGGAGCGCCACAGAGGCCATAGAGTGATGGGCAAAGTGTGACAAGCCCTGGCAAGCCTGTGACAGTGATAAATTAGAGATAGCCATACTTTCCAGGAAAAAAAACTACAGGGGAACATGGATCAAGTCAAGCGCATATACAGACACACACTCCTTCACACACTAATGTGGCCCGTGGACACTAATCAGAGATTTATGGATAAGACAACAGCTCTCTGCACACACCTTCTTTCCCACCCCATTGAGAGTGGGAGGATTGATCCTGGGCAAATCCGATAGATGACTGATAGAGTGAAAGGCATGCTGATGAGCCTGCTGGTCACCTCTACAACCAACAACCAACTCATTGAAAATATGTTTCTGCGAAAGCTTAAATATCTTCCTCCATACATTTTGGGGTCCACAAGAGGCGCTATATCATTATTTCTCCATCACAAATGCAGGATTATTAAACAGCAGTGCCATGAAAAAAAATGTGCCTGTGGAGACAAAATAGTTGCAAACTGATACTAAAATAAAACATACTAAACTAAATAGCATGTTAAATTTCCTCTGAAAAAGTTAAACGTAACTGTGGCAACATTCTATTATGTTGTTTGTTTTTGTACGAATCATGGCAAATCAGAAATGATTTGTCCAGTGAATGGAAGGTTTAAGCTCTATCGTGTTTGAAAATAATATACCACCTACACTAAACCATACCCTAAACCTAACCAACAGTTGTTTCTGCAAGACTTTGAGCTCTTTTGTGGAATGATTCGTGACTTGTGTTTCATGGGATTCGAATCTGAGCACTCTGCATCATAAGTGCAGTGCTGTACTAGGTGGGCTACAGAGCAAGTTTACTACATCACAAAAGTCACACATATGGACTTTTAAGGTTTTAAATTAAGGTTGAACCACTGATGTCACATAGACTCTTTTATCGATTTCCTTACTACCTTTCTGGGCTTTGAATGTGGTAGTTGCATTGCTGTCTATGGAGGGATTTCGTAAAAAATATCTTAATGTGTGTTCTGATGATTAACAAAGGTCTTGGAACGATATTAGGGTACGTAATTCATGACACAATTTTCATTTTTGGGTGAACTATCCCTTTCAGTTGTTTGTTGAAACTTTTGAGGGATTCAGTTGTCTGGATGGAGTCCTAAGTTGTTAAGAATGTAGCTCATGCATATAACCCTACATGGGGACACATTATATGCATATAGGGCTTTAGGAGATTTCTAAGAATCCTCTTACATTTTTTAAATGTTTTCTTTTATTTTCAAGAGCCTAATTGTTATGACTATAGGCTATACATTAAATATGCAACTACTCTTTTGCTTAAAATATTCTTAGAAATATGATTATGCAAGTTTCAGTGCTTTTGATTTCATCAGGAGCAAATCCATATCCAAACTGAATATAACATCAGAGATGAGATGTGTGCGTTAAACTTTAATACCAAACTTTGTCAAGCTGCTGCATATAACATAAACCTAGTCGCCTCATAACAAGGGCTGAGTTCCTGTTATAAACATTAAAATAAATCAGACTAAAAAGTAACACTCTGAAAGTGTATGATGCTCCTTTTTCTGTGGAACATAAGAAGATATTCTGAGAAATGGCTTTGTGTTTTTTTTTTTTCATTCACAGAATGGAAGTCAACGATAAACAAAACCAGCATTCTTCAAAATATCTTTTGTTTAGCAGAAGTCATCGACGTCTGAAGACAACTGCAAAAACAGGTAAGAACAATTTAGAAGGCCACATCTGATCAGCAAGTATTTGCAATCAAGGGTGTCGCTTAAAAAGCAATCAAATGTGTTAGTATTTAAATATGTGAGCGAGATGAGTCTTGCATGGCATTGCGTGTGTTTGAGAGTGGGTGCTAGGATGTGCTTGAGATGGATGTCCCACAAACTGCCAAAGGCATTCATGGCAGAAAAAAACCTAAAATGAGTCATCTGCTCCTGTAGAGGATTTCAGGTCACATCACAAACACACACACACACACAGCCTGCAACAGCCATCTCTTGAAATGTACCATCTGCTTAAAGCAAAATGTACAACTACTACTTCAATACAGCGGAAAAAAAAAGGTACATGTGACTATGCGTGACTGAACTTGTTGTGAAGTACTAGTGAGAACTAAATCATTTTCAAATGAAATGTCTGGAACAAAGGATGAATGAAACCATTTTATTCTATTCAATTTAACAGAGAATGTGGATCATATGACTTCTGCTTGGTGTCCTTGAAACGGCAAATGCACAATTTCTAAAACCGAAACAACATAAATTGGCTTTTAAATCCCATATTTTCATTTACACTTCACCATTAGCAGAAAAAAACAGCTACTGCAACAGCGAAATCAGTGTTTTTATTTAGACAAGAGCCTTAGAAGAGAAACTCATTCACTCTGTTTTCTATAAGAGCTGAAGATGAGACACTTCAGAGTCTCCTGGCAAGATAATGCTGCACTCTTTTCTCCGTCTTCATCCCTCTCTTTCACACACACACAAATGACAGAAACATTGGGCTCTTTCACAGTGCATGTGGCTGAGGAGCCAAGTACGCAAAATCCTCTTTGCACATTTTGTACTGAGACTGTTTCTAGATTCATTTATCATCAACCATTTGGTACCTCCAAACAATATTATTAATTTATTTCTCAGTATCACAACCATATAATTAATCTATTGGATCATTATGTGCATGGAAGTTATTTACCCTTCCTATAATTCTAGATACATTATAATACAGCAGCACTTCCATTAGTGCATAATTACAGTACAATAAGCAAAACTAAGCGATGACAAAAGCAAATCCTCAAAAGCAATGCAAATGGGGGAATATCTTCATCTCTCTTTTACCCAAAAGCTTCATATCCCATTCACTGCACGATACAGAAAATGAATTGAATTAGTTGGGAGAGGTTTAAATGTGAACACATTTGGTCAACTGCATGATTGACGCCACATAAAACACATAACAGGCACATTTTGACACTAGTACATTTAAATGAGAATTTAACAGGTCAAAGTAGCACTTTACCAAAGCAACCTCCAAGTTGTCACAGACACCAGCGGGTAGAAAGAAACTCATTTTACAGTACTTTTATATATTGGTATTTATGAAGCGACGACATCTGTTGGAAAACGTTCAAATATTCCATTATTTCAAGACTCAATCAGCTGGTTTGCTATTGCACATCGATCTTGGATAAACACATATTAAAAAAGGATGCCTGAATATATTTAAAAATTAAGTCTCAACATCTCAAAGGAAAATCTTGATTTATAAAATATGTGTACATATTTTAAATGTTTCTGTTTCAAGGTCTGTTGAAGAAAAAAAACAAACAAACAAACAAAAAAAAAAAACACAACTACATTATTACACATTGGAATCACAAATTCCAAACACGTCACATTCACGAACAGAACAGTTGGACGAAAATTCCCCCTCTGGGAGAATGAAGGTGAATGAAGGTGAGGCACCTGGCATGAGGGCAGCCGTCTCTTTTGTGGTTGGATTCAAAACACAACATTGCAAATTGCACAGTGAGGGAATGAAAAATGAAGGGCTTAGCCAGACAAATGTTTTTCCCCTCAGCCCTTCTGCAGTTTGTGTTCAGACAATTAAATGCGGTAGGCAGAGTGAGGAATGACACTGACTGATGGGCGGAATAACCCAAAGTAGGCGCCACTGAAGATATACAACTATACTAACAAAGAAAGATGCAAAATCCTAGCAAGGAAACTAAGAGAATCAACAGATAAAGGCTGGTATTTGCCCAGTTTAGAGAGCTGGAGATTTCACATATAATCCTTTTATCCTTCGATTGTCTTTATAGTCTGTTGACAAAATCCAATGGAAAATTAGTAGAACAGCCATTGCGACGGTCCTGATTCATTAAGCACCCAAAAAGGCTTAGCAGAGAACAAGATACTAGATTATTAGTCGAAATCATTGTTTTATTTGCTTAGTCCAGGGAAAAAGTGTTCAGAGAGTTCCCAAGTGAGGAGAAAGTGAGCGGATCCTGGACGGAAAACAGCGCACTTGTCACGTTTCGTTGAGGTACACGTTCTCAAGATGTTAAAGGATGGCTTGTGTGAACACTGTAAAGGTAATGAGATGATTTAAAGACCAAGGGATAATTTGGCAAACAGGGATACTAAATTAATAAGGCATGAGGTTGAATTTTTATTCAGGTGGATGTTATATGGACTGTAAGATGAGGGCCAAGGTTTCAGTGATCAGGAGCTCTGTGCTGATGTTCTCTCAGGTCTATTGGAGACCCACTAGAGCACAGCTTTCTTTCCACAACTTGGTTTGCAGCCGTTGGTCATAAGAAAGTGCTGAAGACTCCGTCTTGCGTCCGTTGTACAGATACAGTCCTCCGATCCCCTCCAGCTCGGAGGCAGCTGCAGCGTATATGGCCGTGGATGCTCCTTCTGCAGGCGTCTGTGGATGGACAGGAATCAGAGATGAAGTCAACACAGCTGTGGGCTAGTTAAGAATATTTCATCTGAGACGGATATTAAATATCTAAGAAGGACAGGAAAGATGTTCCCGATTCCTGGAGTAAAAATATAAATTTGTCATTTCTGCCAATGTCAATGACTTCATGATTCTTGTACGTGACAGCCATCGCAATTTTACAGTGCATTTGTGCTGTAGTGTTCTTCTTAGCACTTGAAGTCTAACCTTAGTACTTGACATATATCCTTAGCTGCTAGCTCTGGTAATTGCCACTTACATGTGCACTTTCTTGTAAGTTGCTTTGGTAAATAAACCTGCGGCAAAATACTAGGATTATATCTGTATCGGGACTGTCAATTTGTCATTTGGTTACACATTACAATAAGGTTTAAACTATTAACATTAGTTAAAGCATTTGGTATCATGGCTTTTTTTGTTTTACAGAATTTAATATATTCAAATTATATTCACTAATATAAAAACATATACACATTAACTAGATGCTTATTTAAACAATTTGTTAAAATGTAAAAAATGTATCAGGTATTTGTAGAAATTAACATTAACCTACGTTAATAAATGTTGTAAAAGTATATGAATACGAATGTATATATAAAGTATTGAATATTACTGTACAGTGTGACACTAAAATTATCTTAATTTAAGTAAAATAAAATTTAAATAAAAGTTACAAAAATAATCGGGAGTAAATGACAGAATTTTCATGATGGATGTCAATGGTTGACAAAACGGTTTTGGTTACCAACATTCTACAAACTGTCTTCCTTAGTAAAAAGTAATATATTAAAAATACATTTAATTCATACTAAGTATAGTACAGATCTATTATATCTTACTGATATACATATATACACACACATACATACATATATACATGCATATACATACATTATTTATTTATATATATATATATATATATATATATATATATATATATATTGACTTACTGATATAAAAATCACTTGTGCACAATGCACATTTCCCAATATTAAGCCTAAAATGTGTTTTAATGTCACTATTGATGAGGACTGTATAATCTTTGAATAATATGGGTCTTTAAATGAAAGATATTTAAAGCGTACCTAATGTATTCTTGCAATAGTTCCACTTTAGCACAATTACATATACTTCAGTATATCTATAGTTGGACTTCAGCACTACTTTTGCACAATTAAAATGCATTAAGCACACAATTAGTAGTTCCAATTTAGCAGACTTTAAGTACACCAGTCTAGTATACCAAAAGTACAAGTGCAGGCTATTTTTATTACGTACATAAATATGTAAATGTTTTTGTAGTGTACTTAGCATGAAATAAATGTATTTCAAATACATTTTAGTATAGTTATTTTTCACTAGGGTTATTTGAGTTCAGTAGAAGAATATACGTTATACAGGATTAGATCAAAATTAGGGCGAGTAAATGATGGCAGAATTTTCTTTTTTTTTGGGGTGAATCCCTTTAACTGTTTTGACATGACATCTCAAAATCCTGTGCTCTTGATGCAAAACGCAACTCAAATGAAAAACTCTGATTTTTGGTAATGTCTACTGAATGCCTTACAAATCTGCCACAACACTGTAATGTCTTAAATTAGCTTTATTTTGGGGCTTTTCCCCCAAATATTCATATATGTGATTCATTTGATTATGTAATTCAATTTATTTATTGTCAGTCCTAATTCATACACTTCCTCATGTGACTCTTGCCTCATGTTTACACATGATGCTTTCCAGCTGCCATGGTTAATTATTCAAATTATCCTTCTAATTGCAAATGTTATGGCTCGCTTCCACATCAGAAGATCTAAAAGTTGGGTAGCACAGTTGGTGAGATTGATATGCAGACGGTCAGTTGGACTATGACCTCCAGACGGATCAATTACACGGGACAGCGGATCTTCTCTAAAACCGATGCCAGATTCTGCACTTCAAACGGCTCTCTTTGAGGCCGGGCAATTGGGGCTGAGCACTGTTTTTCTCTTTTCTAGATCTCTTTCGTCTGAGGGAATTTGGATTAAACTACAGGAGCCACAAGGTTTCTCAATACTGAGCTGAATCAATACAGCACAAAGAGTGTGAGAAAAGCTTCTCTCTTAAAGCTGTTAGTATTGGGCCATACGGGGCCTGTGTGCTTAAGGGGAAATGGAGCAACAGCTGCGGTACAGAAAGTCTCAGCACCTTTATATACTGTTTTATAAGTCTGAGCACAACATTTACAGACACTATATACCGCGCAATGGTAGAAATGTGTCAACAAGTAGAGATTTTGCTGGGTCCTATAAACATATATTTGCATGGCTATCAGTTAATAGGGCTGCTTTACATTATTTTTATGTGAGTGACAGTACACTTTAAAAAATAATTTTATATATATATATATATATATATATATATATATATATATATATATATAATGTGTACACACACGCACACACACACTTTCAGTTTTTCTACTTACAAATGTTGGTAACACTTTATATTACGGTACCCTTGTTACACTTTACATGTACTTACTATTATAATAAAATAGTGTGCAGATCTTTTTTCTATTATTTGATGATACCCTTTGATCTCCCACCTGGTCAAGACGTTTTTGGATGTGCGTACTTTGACCCTTCTTTTATGTGGTCTTACTATTATAATAACAATACATTCTGATAAATTACATACAAGTAACCCTAAGCCAAACCTTATTCCAAACCCTACCATATAGTAATTACATGTAGTTAATTAATATTACTCAGTAAATGTATAATTACACTGTAACAAGGACACCTTAAAATAAAGTGTAACTATAAATGTTGTTCACTCTTAGTTCACAATACCTAATGATAATAAACTTAATTGTTTCTTAGTAAGTAACACTTAAGCATGTTCTATCCATCAAGTGCCAAATAAAAAGAGAAAATCAACAGAGATGAAGTACCATGTATTTGTACATACAAATTCAATGGGTTATCTAAACATAGACAATACCACATGGCTATTTAATTTCTAAAGCATGATTCTGAAGATGAACCACATTGTGATAAAAGGCAGATACGGTGAAGATTTTAGCCATACCACCCACCCCTAATGTTTTATATCCAAGCATTTTTTATTCCTCGGTTTAGGTTCTGACAATTGGAAACGCTGTCAGGTGAGAAACAGTACACTGGTGGAAAAGCCGTGTAAATGTAAAAGTAGTGTTTAAAAGTAAGTATACTTCAGTTTTGAGAGCACATTTGATTTATAGGAAAGATGTCATATTGCTCTCTTTCTCTGAACACAAACAGTTCCAGAAATAAACTTAGGAAAGTGTATTTGCATTCAGTATGCATATCATGCACAGCAAGGAAACTCTTTTTCAGGAAACAAAAAAACCTATTAAAACACATCATCATCTTTGACATTTTTTTCTCAACAAAATTTTTTGCTCTTGGATAAACCTTCACGTTTTTCTTTCCACCAAGTGCCGAAAAATTGTATTCTCTACAGTGGAAGTGCTTTTCTATTTTTAAAGCCATTGCCTGTTAAGTCATAACAATATTTCCCCACAAGACATTCATAATTTGTCAACTTTTCTTTTAAACACGTAGAGCACACTGTCCTCACTGAGACTCGTAATTTCTGGGTTTTCTACAGCAATTCCTGTGCCGCATACATAATGGACGCCATGAACCGTGACTCAACCCGACTCGTAAATAAGCACCCTGCAAAAGGATATTGCCGTGCTGATAACGATCACAATAAATCAATATCAAAACACCTCACCTCAACAAGGGCACGAGTTTCACAGAAATTACATTTGTATTCAACAGATTACACGTTGAATTATCTTTTGTAGTACAAATAATTCCCCTTGAGAAGAGACGAAGGTCACTGCCTATTGTTGCGGTTTTCGTATGCTACCTTACCCTGTCTATTGCGCATAACCAAAGAGAGTTGTTTACACATAAAAATGAATTATATACTGTTCTGACAGAGAATGCAACACTATCATGTGCTGCTGTTTGCTATTCTGATCATCTCTGAAGCTCTTTTAGCACAAACTCAGCTGAATTTAATGGAGCAGAAAGAAACTCTATGATTGGATGAGGGATGACAGTAAAACAACCTGCGAAAATGGTAGCAATTTTGATCATTTTGAGCCAACACATCAGTGAGCTCATAGACGGGTAGTTACTGTATATAGGTGGCATGTAACATATATTGTAAACAGTGAGATCCAAAAGTCTAAAATCACATTTAAAAATCTGGAGATACTATATACGTTTATGTGCGCGAATGTGTAATTGTATATTTTATTTTTCTTTTCTCATTCTTGTATTCATTTTCTTACACTGATCTGGAATTCAAGAGGTGTAACAAATATTCTTAAGGAAGATGAAAGAATCATGTCTGATTAACACACACAGTCACACACAAATACACACACACACACAGTCACACACACACACACACCTTTGAAGCAAAGAGACAAGCTAAATCCAATTATTGTTCACCCTGACACAGCGGCTCCAAATCTTTAGATTTCAAGACGAATTCCAAGGGACTGGGTGAGACAGACAGATGGAGAAAAAGAAAAGAAAGAGCGAAAACAGTGTCTCCCAGGATACACTGCACTGTCACAATGCCCTATTGCAACATATTGGGGCAGGTGGGTTTGTCATAAAGTGTTGTCATTCAACAGTGCACCTTTCACAATGGCCTTTGTCAGTAACTCTAAAGCGTGTTACACACAGACGCAATGTATCTGAGGGAGAATATTCATGAACTCGCTAAATTTAATGCGTTTTAGATATGAAAGCTGGGAATTCTATACTGGACTGATAAGGGATATTAGTTATTTTTTAATTAAAAATTTAACTAAAAAAATGTAACAAATTTAAGAGAGCTTTTAAATAGTAGTGGTCCAAATAAGGGTTATTAAAAATAATAATAAAATTAAATACAAATATAAATATAAATATACATATACGATCTAAAAATCTTAAACTTATTTTATTTCAGATAAAACTTTCTGTAACACTTCAGTATAAGGACCAATTCTCACTATTAACTAGCTGCTTATTAGCAACCCCATTATTAACATATTGGCTGTTTATTAGTACTTATAGCGCACATATTCTGCATGGCCATATTCTACATCCTAATCCTACCCAATATATAAACTTAAAGGAACACTCCACTTTTTTTTGAAAATAGGCTCATTTTACAACTCCCCTAGAGTTAAACAGTTGAGTTTTACCGTTTTTGAATCCATTCAGCCGATCTCCGGGTCTGGCGGTAGAAATTTTAGCTTAGCTTAGCATAGATCATTGAATCGGATTAGACCATTAGCATCTTGCTCAAAAATGACCAAAGAGTTTTGATAATTTTCCTATTTAAAACTTGACACTTCTGTAGTTACATCGTGTACTAAGACCGACGGAAAATGAAAAGTTGTATGGCTAGGAACTATACTCTCATTCCGGCGTAATAATCAAGGAACTTTGCTGCCGTACCATGGGTGCAGCAGGCGCAATGATATTACGCAGCGCCTGAAAGTAGTCCCCAGCTAGGTAACTAGTTATGATATAGCTGGGGACTACTTTCAGGTGCTGCGTAATATCACTGTGCCATATCACTGCACCTGGTTCGAGATGCTAATGGTCTAATCCGATTCAATGATCTATGCTAAGCTAAGCTAAAAGTGCTACCGCCAGACCCGGAGATCGGCTGAATGGATTCAAAAACGGTAAAACTCAACTGTTTAACTCTAGGGGAGTTGTAAAATGAGCCTATTTTCAAAAAAAGTGAAGTGTTCCTTTAACAGCTACCTTTTTAACTATTAATAAGCAGCAAATTAGAATTTGAGGCCGAAGTCATAGTTAATGGTTTGTTAGTAGCAAGAAATGGACCTTAAAATAAAGTATGACCAAACTTTCTCAACCACTAATTTCTAAATAATAGTTACCTATAGTTCATATTTTGCATTACCATACAAGCCTCAGAAAATTAATATATTTTCTATTTACTTATTTATTCATCCATCCATACACTCATTCATTCATTCCTTAATTTATTTATCATAAATAGTACAGATTTTAAATATTTTTCATTTTACGGTTATTATTAAAAGCGGTACATTCACTCTAATGTCTAGTCTAGTCAAATTCCACCTCATTTCTTGTCCTCTCTCCGTCCTGTCAATAAACGTGGCACAAAAGCCAAAAAAAGAACCCAAACAGCAGTAAAACTGAAGCTCTACACCTCAAGAATTCTTTGACAAGCACAGGCAGATGTCTGAATAAACCATCAGGCCAATGACTCAGGCCTAGTTTGGCTGACTTTCCAAAGTTTGGCAAGTTATTTAAGTAAAATAAAGCATTCCAAATATGTCCAGGCAATTATTATCCTCCAGTAAACTTGACTAATGAGGTTTTATAGAGGGCAATATGATTTGCCTTACCCTGAAGAGCAGTTTTGCGAAAGGTTTCTTGGCCAGCTGGGCCAGGCTAGACAGATTGTCATACAGGGCTGTATCCACCATGCCTGGGTCCACTGCGTTAACTGTTACAGGGTCACCTCTGACCCACAACTGGTCCTGCAGGTGGTAGGAGAACAGCAGCAGGGCCAGTTTACTCTGGGCATATGCACCATGAGCACTATAACACATCCTGAGAAAGAGAGAGAATAAAAAAAAAAAAAAAAAGAGACACTGAGTGTGGTTAAACAGCTATTTTGGTGGCAATGATCATTAATGTGTTGTTTACAGTAATTTGCATTTGTAAACCCATTATGACAAGAATGTGCTTGCTGATGTGTTGTTGCTTCAAGTCTGATCATTCACACACACACACACACACACACACACACACACACACACACACACACACACACACACACAGAGTCATATATTTCTATATTTATTTAAAGCTTTAATATTTTTCTATATAGCTTCACCTTCAAATTTTTCATGTAATATTTCTGTTATTTCAAGTTCATTGCAACTAGAATATTTTAGCATATACATTTAATTTTAATAATTGCAGTTTTAGTTAATCATAAACAGAGTTTGCAACTCATTTTATGATGTATTTCCTGACATAATACCCAGTCATATATATATATATATTATTAAAAACAAATTAGTTTTTTTTTCCATTGTAATTAGTATCTTTGTTCTTCATTTTATTACTATTTACTTAAATAATTTACTTGTTAACTTGAAATGTTTGATTGAATGATTGATTGTTCGATTACAAAATGCTTGATTTCAACATGTCCATTTAAATTTAATCTATTAAAGTTGTATATTAATATTCAATAAATAATTGGTTACACTTTGTTTTAAGGTGTCCTTGTTGCTGTGTAATAATACATCTAAGTACTGAGTAATATTAATTAACTGCATGTACTTACTCTATGGTAAGGGTAAAGGTCTGAGTCCGAAATTCTTGTCTGAAATTTTCACATGTTAAAAAAATAAATACGACCTCACGTTGTGTCAATCACGTTTACACACTCCCTCCGGAACTTTCGTCCATCATAAAAAATTTGGCTAGGGTTCGATTTTCTGCATTTTTGCATCTGTAGCAAGCATTTTGATAGGAAAGGATGACGAATACGAAAAAACACATACGAAAATTTTGGACTCAGTGTTCAATGACCTTTTGGGTTTGGCTTAGGGTTACTTGCATGTAATTATGCATAATAAATTGTTATTACAATAGTAAGTACATGTAAAGTGTAACAAGGACACTTTAAAATAAAGTGTTACCAAATAATAATAATAAAAAAAAAAATATTAGTTTTAGTTGTGGTATTTCACCAGCATTAGTCTCATGACAATGCCATATGCTTTATGAAGGTCTGAGCACAAGATAAACTCACAGGCATCTAGAGGAGACAGTGACCCTCACATTAACAAACCAAAAATCTTGCATTTCGATGCAAGTTTCGAAGTCCTAGAATGCCCTAGAATAAAGAATCCATGTCTAATCTTTCAGCTGACTCATTTATCCGTTATTTATACCAGCAGATGTCTTTGCGCCCACCACTGCCTCTCTCCCTCTCTCACCTTGAAGGACATATTTATTAGGAATATTCTGTGCCAACCCACAGCATGAGCCCCCCCACACATTTAACATACAGCGTGACAAGAAGTCATCGCCAGATGCAGGCGGGCACCTTGTTTGCTGTATTAGATTTGTTGTTTGTCAGTATTTATTGTAACACTTATAACCACCCCTTTCTGCCTCCCAGGAGACTGCTGCATTCAGTCAATCAATAGAATCACGCTGCATGTTATAGCGACAGTGTCCTTGAGCCGTTGAGTCTCTGCAGTACATGACTGCAGTAACGGATGAGAACTCTCAAGACTGAAAAGCAATACAAGCAGACCTGAGGAAAAATTGAATGGCGGTAATATTTTGAGGAATAAAGCAGATGCAAACAGGATGGACAGACCTGCACTACAGGAAGATCTGTGTTTAATATGAAAGAGGGAGACATTTTCGCCTTTAAGAATATTAGAGGTGCACTAATATTAAAATTCTGGCTAATACCGATAAGACAACTGATAAATGGCTAATATTAAAACCCAATACTTTTTTTTTTTTTTTTTTTTTGTCAAAATGACAAAGTATAAAAACTAAAGGCAATCATTTCAAATGTTACACTGGAATTCAGACATTACACTATTATAGTGTATGAATGGATATGAATGGATATTCATTTTGAGATCTGCTAGAATTCAAGAACAATTAACAGTGTTTAATAACAGAGAACTATTAGTGTGTTTAAATACTTAAAGTGAATTAAAAGTACATTTTCAAAATTATTTTGTTTAAGTGGTGATTAAAATTTACTTTATCGTAGTATCTTTACCATTATGGTCACACTTTAGTTTGGGGACCAGTTTTCACTATTAACTATTAACTAAGACTTAACTCATCACCAAACACCAATGACTTGTACATATGTGTACAGTCATTTTAGACACTTCCAAAACTGTTGCAACAGAGATGGAAATACAGTTTTTAAATACATGAATTATGTTCCCATTGTTGTTGCCACAGATTTGGAAGTGCATTTTTCTGTTCTAAAGAAGGGGGTGTCCCAATACTTTTGTCTATATAGTGTATGTACAAGTCATTGGTGTTTGGTGATGAGTTTTTGGCTCAAGGTCTGCATTTACAGTCACACCAGAGGTGTTAAACTGGGATTAGGACTTGGTTTTATGCAGACCAGTCAAGTTCTTCCACACTGACTGAATCAATAATTTTCTTTTTGAACCTTGCCTTATACACAGAGGCATTGTCATGTTAGAATAGAAAGGGTCCTGTCCAAACTGTTGCTATAATATTAGAAGCACACAATTTCCTAGAATATCATTATATGCTTTAACATTAAGATTTGTACTCATAGAAATTACTAAAGTAGTCAAACCTGTTCATTAGAAGGGGGCGACCCAATACTTTTGGCAATATAGTGTATAAGAGATTATTGTGCTATAAAAACATTCTGCAAGTTTCAGAACTCAAAACTTTCTGGATAGTCTAAAGCAGTGGTTCTCAATTCCAGTCCTCCAGTCCTTCAATTGATAAGAGAATTGATAAGAGATACATACAAAATATGCAGAGTGGGGGGGCGCGAGGACTGGAATTGAAAACCGCTGGTCTGAAAACAGCTTATATTGAAGCCAATTTGCCAAAAAGACAGGTTGTAGAATGATTGTATGATTTATGATGTAATATTGTGGTTAAACACTGCCTCTGCAGATGATGATCAACACCTGCTTCTACATCACTGCCTGTTCAGCCCCATCCACCAGATACATTTACAAACAAGGCCCAATTCGATGAAGGATTGAAACTAAAAGACGATGCTGTGCTGACTATATTGGATCTGACAGTATGTCACACCACACAAGTTTTTATTACGTGATCACTATTACCTTGTCTGTTATTACAGATCGTTTGATATGTACAGAGTATTTATGTGTTTTTTTAACCTAAATCACAGCAGCATCCATCTTTGAAGGATGTAGGCAGTCAAACATACATGTTACACAAGTGTTAGCCAATCATAGCAGTGGGCATTTACTTCCGAGTCTACAATCTGCCATGCCTATTCAAACAGAGCGTTCTGATGAGGGGGGTCAAAACAGGACAGAAAATAGCCTATTACTTCTAAATTATGTTTTTTTTTTATGTAAACATCTTGATAAGATTATAAATGGATATCAGAGAAGAGTACAAAAAAACAAAAGGCAGTTCATGACCCCTTTAATAAAGAATATACAATTTGTTTCGGACTGAATTCAAAATTCGGTCACACTTTATATTAGGTGGCCTTAACTACTATGTACTTACATCAAAAAATAAGTACAATGTACTTATTGTGGTCATATTGTATTTCAAAACACTTTTTCTGCTATTGAGGTGGGATATGGTTAAGGTTAGGGACAGGTTTGGTGGTATGGGTAGGTTTAAGGGTGGGTTAAGGTGTAAGGGATGGGTCAACAGTGTAATTATAAATGTAATTACAGAAATTAATTACAGATGTAATTACATATAGGTATTTTAAAATATATACATACAATGTAAAAACACGCATGTACACAATAAGTGCACTGTATCAAATGATTAATTTCAATGTAAGTACATAGTAGTTAAGGCCACCTAATATAAAGTGGGACCCAAAATTCTGACTGCAAACACAGAAAACACAAAATTGTAGGCTATGTCTTTTTTGTCTAACACTATACATTCAGCAGTGGCCTTGGGCACAATCTAATATATTTTAATTTTCAATATAAGTAGGAAGATTAAATCTTTGTCTTTAAGATTCAGCTAGACCTTTCCATTCACAAAAAGGCTTGAGGCAAGAAAAGAATCTCAATTATAATTCAAAAAAGCTTCTAACCTTCCCTGCAAGTCATCCAGAGTTAATCTTCCTCCATAGTGGGTAGCTGAAGACATAATGACTATTCGGGAACATTTCCCAGGTTTGCCTGACTTCTTCAGCACATCCAGCAACAGGTTGGTCAACAGGAAATGGCCCAGATAGTTCAGCCCGAAGTGCAGCTCAAATCCATCCTCTGTTCTCCTCTCCGGAACAAGCATAACACCAGCTGCAGACATAAAGGAACATCATTGCTGATATATTATGAACAGACAGAATATGCAGGCCACCAGGAAGAATCCTAGTAAGCTTGATCAAGTATTCACACCTTGAAAATGACTCATGAGTCCCTTCTGAGTCACTCTTTCCTCTGGTTTGAAAAGCGATGAACTTCACACACTCGGAGAACATCGTACCGCATGCAGCTCTCTGAATACTTTGGATTAGGTATTGCTGGTTTATTGATTTCCGTCTTTTTTAATGGCTTTTAGCACACACAGAAGGATATCAGAGATGTCTTCACATGAAACTGAACTGGTGAATAACCATTTCCTAAACTAATGTTCTTAATGTGTCTCTTTCTGCTTAATTCATGTTCTCGCTGAGAACAAATAATGTTTTCGATGAAAAGATGTGAAGAATCATGCGTCACATTCACACATAAAAATATCCCTCTACAGAAATGCATTTCTATGTCTTTAAAAGGAGTGCCAGAAGATAATTAAAGTTGGTGGATCCCAATATTAAATGGATGTAATCTAGTTTAAAACCCTGACCGAGACTGAGCACCAGCATTCATGCGGGAATAAGCTTGTGCTCTTGAAAACATGTTTCATCATTATTTTGCTCTTAACAGAATTACAGCTCAGTTTGCAGGAGAAAACAGTAATCAGGATTATAAAAATGTCCTCAGCACATTAAATCAACATGAAACAATATGGTTTTTAAAAAAAAAAAATAAACTCATGCTGGAAAGTAGGGCTGGGCGACATGGCAAAAATATTATCATGATATTTCTTTCCACATCATACAATATTGATATTTATCAAAATATTCATTTACCATTAATGGGGGAGGAAATGCTTACCAAATGTTTGATAGGCCCTAAGAATGAATGTAAACATACATTGCTTGTTCACAATTAAACTCCATAGAGTAAGATACCTTTTAATTTAGGGCCCCCTGAAACCCATTTTTGGGTTTTATGTTTGCCGCCTCATGGAATTAACTGTATATCAGCAGGTATCAATATATATTCGTCATTCAAAAGGATAAATGGAAATTTACGCAGATATACAAAACGTAAACAAAGCAGCACTTGCTTACCATTTTGAATATCAGTTACGTTGATATCTTTCTTCATTTTAAGCAGCTCATGTTGTTATGAAAATATTTGCATATTGGAATGCTTGGGTAAGATAACGTTACTTTAGAACAGTCTGTGCCATCTTGACTTGCTTGCTTGTTTTCACTTTTGCTTTAAATCTCGACTCACTAAACTGAACATCCAATCAGAATTCTCACACTCACCGATGGCCCCAATGCTGATTCAACATGTTTAACCGAGCAAACTGCTATCAACATGAGCCCGACATGTGCAAAACTTGTCTGACAGACACTCGACGGTGGCCCAACATTGGTCAACGGTCACTTGGTGTGTCCCAGTCTTTATTGCCAGATAACAACTGTTGCCATTAGCAATGCCAAATAACATACACTCATCCGGGCATTTGAGGCCAGTGCTTCTTTCACATCTCTCAAGTCACACCGCCATGCTCTCTCTATAGTGATACGACTGTACATTATGCCTTAAATGTCAGTCTTGTCTGAACTTTGTCTAGGTTCAAAGCCGTTTGTTAGAAACCGTTTTTTCTTTGTGGAAGCTTTGCATTTAAAGAGCCATGTAATAAGCGGTATAATGTACATCCAGCCAGTTGTTATTGCAGAATAAACCCCTTCAGGGCGATGCAAGTCTGCACATTATCCCTAAGGTAATATATTTCTGTCATAATTTCTTCAAGTTAAACCCAACACTTTTAGAGGGTTGTCATAAAGATCTTTGAGTGCTGGATAATATTGGATTGCAGTTTTTCCACACTAAAAGTTAGGTTTATTTTTGCTGTGTTTAATAGGCTGTTAGATTAATCCATAAAATAAAAATGCCCAGAGCTTATAATCTTTATCAACATAAATTTGACCACAAACCCAATATGTTATCGTTTATTGTCTAACCCTACTGGAAAGTTAAACCTAATGCATCCTAATGTTATTGATCCATGATTGAAGAATCTCTGAAGGGACAATCAATGTCCCCTGACTCTCCCTCAGACACATGTAGTGTCCTGTCCAGCCAGGGCACTAGAGAGGTCAAGCATTGACCTTTCTGCATCATTAGACCCTCAATGGGGTGGCACAAATGCATTTGCCCATCAACTGGCATCGGAGGGGAGGGGTGTGTGCCACAGAGAACAAACGGGAAAAGGGGAGCGTGAATTATTAATTCTCTCTGTTAGGGAGAGGACAGTGTGTGACTGCTCCTGTCATTTTGAGACATTCCCTGCGGCAGGCTTCTAAAAAAAAGTCACTCAGTTAAAACAAACAACTCCTAAGGCCCTCAGGACACAGACCAGACATGTCCAACAGAGCGAGCTTAGGAGGACGCAAGAGATTTCAGGTTGAGAGACAAGATGTATAGCTCTTAAAAATGATAAATAACTAACACTTCACAGTAAGGTTCAATTTGTTAACATGAATGTATTAAGTATCACGAATTAACAATGAGCAGCAATTTTGCAGCATTTATTAATCTAAGATAATGTAAAAAAATCCTATTATTCATTGCAATTTCATGTTTGTTCATTATACATTTTCATATATACATTACATTAAGTCATTTAGCAAACGCTTTTATCCAAAGCGACTTACAAATGAGGACAATAGAAGCAATCAAAACCAACAAAAGAGCAACAATATGCAAGCGCTATGACAAGTCTCGGTTAGCCTAACACAGTACACAAAAGAAAGTTTTTTTATGACAGAAAACAAGTAGATAGAATAGAAAAGGAAAAAAAAAGAAAGCTAGTGTTAGAGTGTCAGAAAGATACAAAGAAGACTAATAGATACAAAGAAGACAGATAGATAAAATAGAATAGAGAGTGCTAGAGTTAGAGGGTCAAATAAAGATGGAATATATACAATGTGAAATGTTAAAATGTCTATGTATAAACTAACATGGACCTAAAATAAATGCTGTAACAAGTACTGCATTATCAGTATTGATTTATTGTTACAGTAATGCTCTCAATAAATAACTTAATGTTAGACACTGCAAATATGATCAAATTTAAACTATTACAGCACAACTGCTGTGGCCTAATGATACATATTTTTATTTATTTATTTATTTACTTATTTTAGAGAAATTAAGGAATTTACGTACCATTATTGACAAGGACGTGCAGTGGCAAACCTTTGGCTTTATATCTCTGGACAAAGTGTCGTACAGATGTCAAAGAGGCCAAATCCAGGTACATGAATTCCACTGAAAGCAAAGAGATTACAAAATTAGTACTACAGCAGCACCTATAAGAACACATGCTGAAAATGAATGTAGGCAATTCAACAATATAAACTTCAAAAATGAAAACTATATAATTTACTCACCCTCAAGTTGTTCCAAACATGTATGCTTGTCTTTCTTCTGTGGAACATAAAAGAAGAGATATTTCTCAAAATATCTTCTTATATTCCACAGAAGACTGAAAGGTTTGGAATGCTGTGAGAGTGAGTAAACAATGACAGAACTATCCCTTTAAAGTTTCTTCAAAACTTCCTTCAATTCCGTCAAAACTACCTTCAATTCACTTCAATTCTACTGCATTACATTAAAATCTGAATTGCACGTATGCATCCTGTTTGCTACCAATGCAAAATCAGGAACTGAATTAGAATTTAAAAAGCATTCTCAATTCAATGCCGAACAGCACACAACCCTGGTAAGCACACATAATGAATTGCTCAAGGACAACACAAGCATGTGAACGGCAGTAATACCAAATCATCCAATAAAATGAGGCCTTTGCAAAAGGTCTTCCTTTGACCAGATAAACGAGTCTTTTCAGGATTCAAATCGGTTCACGCACTTGCATGATCACAGCAATAAGTATTTGATATAACAACAGAATTATTCCACAATAAAGATGGCATATACTGAATGCACAGTATATTTTCATATGCAGCTCATAACAGTCAAAGCATTTGCCCTCCTCAAATAAAACAAGTAAACTCAGCTTGTCAGCTTGTTTTACAGGGCCTGGTTTTAAATAGTAGTTGCAGGCTAAATGTCTGTTGATTCATCCAGCGTTCTCATGCCGTAGTTCATTTAATAACCTTATTCTGTTGGTCTGTACATCAAAGCACATATCCAATTAGTCTCATTTCAAAGCATGCAAATTATTCCACTCACTAACGCTCACGTAAAGTCAAAAGGACAGTTCTTCCATCATCCCAAATGACCTATCAGTGTTTCAACGATCACTTCTTTTTAGAAGAACATCTGAAACCAACAAAATCACCCCTAAAAATCTGCTCTAAGATTACTTACAAAACTACCAATAAAACAATAATGTCCACCAGGTAGTGTAGCTCAATTCAAATGTTATTGTTAAGTCTTGACAATACAGCTCAATATACTGTACATCTTAAAAATGTAATTTGAAGTTAGGTCCATTTTATTTTATGTATATGTTAATACAGTGTTCTTGAAAAGTGTCAAACTATCAGTCTGTCATGTTTCTTTGATGTAACACTAATAAACATTCTTTAAATTTGATATCTGCTTCATTTTGAATGAACAGACCATATATGGATTTGACTTGGTCTCTAAAACCTCATCTGAATAATATGGTGGGTCTTTAGATCTCTATTTAACGGGGGTCACAATCCCAATCGTAGAAACAGAAGCTGGAGTTTTGCCCACTCATCCTTTCTGTTCTTGTTCTCCATCAACTTTAATTAGGCTTATCATTCATTCAGTCTGACAGGACTAACCTTTGAGCTAATAATGGCTCCCAAGTGAGAATTAGACCATTACATGCCTGCCGGGGTGGACAGCAAGAAACGTACACAGGAGGCCCTGTAAAAGAGCAGTGATACTTCAAGCATGTCTTTTAAATGAAATGTTTAGCGGAATTGTTGATGAGCTTGTCAGAACATGCCCAAGTATGGGTAGAAATCTGACATGACGAAGTCAGTGTTTCGTTTCTCATTTTGTACATAGACAAAGTAAACCTATAAGTCCAAACCCAAGCTTTTAAAACTGCAGCATCTGCAAGTTGCTCTAATGTGAATCAGAATGCTGTTGTGTTTACCTCAATAAGCCCTTTGGGCTTTCAGCTTATGAAAATGAGACACTACATTAAAATATTCCAGTCATATGCACATCATTGCTTCAATCAGTTTTAGTTGTCATGTTATGCAAATCCTGGTATTTTGTTCATTTTTCCCCCTCCCTGCATAATAGTGAGGTGAGGCAAGGTCAATATGACAAAACGTTCACCTTTGCTATCCCATCAAAACAGAATCACCAAGAGTTAGGCTAGATGTGGCCCATGGTTGTCTAGCTGACGTGTGCAAAAATAGTAAAAATGTGGTGATGGTCTTAAAATGACTGTTACCCCAATTAGCTCCATATTACATTCAAGATCATCCGTTTCATTAGTTTGTAAAAACATTTAATGAAATAAATTAAATTCCAGCTGAAATTCCATTAAATTAATTAATTGAGCCTTTTCAACAAAAAGTAATTAGTTTGAATAAATCTGTTTTGGTCTTGTATGAATCTAAATTTAAATAAATTTCCAATTAAAGGACTATGGATTTCAAATTTTGCTACCATTCAGGCTTCATATCAGACCATGTATACTACCTTTGTCACTCTACTTTAACACAGTACTGAAATTATTAATACATTACTACTTTTTTCATATTTTTACAATTTTTGGCCAATGTTCTACTAATCAATAATGAAAAAAACTTATTTTACTTTAATACAGTACTATATTAAAATATTACTTTACTCAAAAATGAAAATTGTCATCATGTACTCATCCTCATACACAGTAGAGATTACATTTACCATATTTGATGTGTTATATTCGCATTGCTCAGTTCACTCGACAAAAAATTTTACCGTTTTGTTAGATATAACTATTGTTATAAAACTATAAACCTCAACACACATAAACTCAAGGGTCTTTACACTAGAAACCAGTAAAATAAATGTAAGCAATTGTGACAGAAATATATTACTATTGTTTGGAAGCTTCTCATCAATGTACTAATTACAAAATAATAATAAAATTTATTAAAACCTTATTTTTCAAGGAATATCAGGAAATATCACACAGTTTTCAGGTTCGGTTTTTAATTTAAATAGTATTTAACCTCATTTCTGAGATTTACTGTGATAAACACCACCACTCCCTTAAGGTTTATAGCCCATCTCTGGCTGATTGAAATTGGTTGTATGGATGGAAAGACCTTTGGGCCCCTTACAGTGCTCTTGACCTGAATGCTATCAATCCATGATCAGCCCAGAATAAAATAAAGAAGGGAAGGGGGAGAACGGGATGGCAGGACGGATGAGAAAACCAGGTGCAACGAACAGAGATTCAGATGGCAGCAGAGGCGTATGGAAACGGCTGATAATAGGCCCTTGCTGCATCAGATCTATTTATCATACAAACAGGAAAATATTGTCTGTCTGGCCCTCCCATTAAGACTTACAATTACATACTATTTCAATGGTGACTTAGAAGCAAAGCTCTCATACCAGTGATAAAATGTGAGTGTCTATTCCTTTCAGCTCTTTGGCACAGCGTGCACCTTTCCAGTGCTGAGTACTCAACCGCATAATTAAACTAATTATAGTTACACAATTACAGCAATTACCCACTACATTACATTAATCGTCCGACGCTACCCCAGTTTAGAGTGTGAAATGCCATTCTGACCGGCAACCCTTCATTACAAAAACCACTCATTCATCCCCAAATAACAGAATGTTCTTAGACAGCTTATCAAGCTCAAAAGCGACAACCTGTGATAGACCAGTTTCACTCGTGACTAGGTTAAAGTTCTCCCTCTTCTATTTTCTAAATATTGATCTTTTCTAAGTTATTGATTTTAAAGGACTTAATGACTCATTCATGCATACATTTGTTTTGTACCACGTTTTTGCATAATTTTTAATCAATAGATCATAGCAATATTGTGAAATGTCAGAATTCTCCAATCATTTTATGTGCGTTATGTGCGTAATCGTTTTTTACAACTGATCTGCCTCCATCTGATCAACAAAGGCAAACTGAATCGACAGCCCCCCAACATTTTTTTGATGTTTTTCACTCAGAATTGTCAAAATATTTCTTTAAATATTAAACTTTAATGAAACGCATAGTAATTATAGCCTTACCAAGTCATAAAATGTACCACTTAGTCTAGTTTCATGAGAACGCTATAAAAGTCATCGACTCTCCTAGTTTCACCCTTCACACACATTAAATGATTTGAATTTATGACGAGAGTATTAAACAGAGGGGATATAAACAGGAAGAGTGATGTCTCTCTGTGGTGACATTGTGTATCATGACTCATAAAGAAAGGGCAGGGGGTAAGATACAGCTGAGTGTGTATGAGTCTGTGTGTGTGATATATCAGGACATGCTCATGGGGCAGAACCCTAATGATGTATTGTGTCCTCCCTTAGGTTTCTCTCTCTGTGTTGTGCATATATAAGAGTCAGTTTATGGTGTGAGGCAAAAGAGATGACTAAAGCTTGCGTAGCAGTCCAGTCTGTGACAGTTTTATATTATCTTGAAAAAGCTACCGTTGTTCAGGCTTCAGGCCAATTCCACTACAATATTGTCAACAAGGATCTATTAAACATGCACTTCCTAGGGTGTTTTTACATTTGGTTAGTTTCAGAGGTCTAAGAACGGTTGGTCTAAATTGATATGTGAAGTATGTGCATTCCCAACACAAAGCACCCATTGGGCCTCATTCATGAAACTTGCATAAATACATGAGAAAATTTAATTTGCGTAATTTGAGTAATTTGCCTGTTAAACAGACATTCCCGAAAACTTTCCTTGGGATTGCGACAAATGCGTCGTAAACATTAGCTTTGATTGTTAAAAACGGGTATGTTAATGATTTCCAATTATTCGAAAATAGGGCACGTGCACGCTCATTCACAATTAGCATAATCCCCACCTATGAATTACAACTAAGTTACGTGTCCAGGAACGCAGTGGAATCTTCTGGGCTCCCTTCTCAGGTTTGGCTCCAGTTTAACTGCTGAAAAAAATGCCAGACGCTTTTATGAAAATGACCAGCAGGTGGCGCTTGAGAATGCTTTGGTGGCACAGCTTTTTTCCAGCTACATGCAACACTTTGGTTGCTATGATTTGGAATATCCACAGCAGTACTATATTGCTAGTATCTTATTTATTTTGAAGAATATTACTGGATATAAAAATGCAGTAACCAGCAATATTAACTTCTCTGATGTTGTTTAGTCATTGTACAATTAGGATGGGTGGTCGATGTAGTATTTATCCTGTCCCTCCTCCATTGATTGGACAGCTGGGTAAACAAGCACAGTGACGACCATTTTACCCAAAGCTGAACAGTTTCAACTCTCAGCAGAATGTTTTATGCACCATTTATATATGGAGCAGGTGTACATTACTTTCATAACAACTAACATTTCAAACATTCAAATATTTGGCCAGTGCTTTCTGCAGCAGTTGCAGCGCGCTTAAGAAACCCTCCACCTTCCCCAGATCTGCTACAGGGTGATTCATGTATGTTATATGGGGGTTATTTCATATATATTATGTGCAGCAGCAGTATTTCTTACATGCTCACAGCAGCATGTTGTGGATGTATTGGCAGTAGCAAGTCTTGGTGCAGCAGCGTGCCAGGTCTATTCCGCCAATACCAAACACATTAACATTGTCATGTACGTTACCATGCCAATCCCTCCGAGAGTTGTAACAACAGAAATGTTGAAATTTGCCTTTTAAAAAATACATACACTACCATTCAAAAGTCTTTTTGTTTGATTCTTGTAGAGATGCTACATATAAATACACCCTATTTTCGATTGTGCTTGACGAGAGATCACAGCCAACAATTATGCTGTTCTCCCAAAACCACAACCTACAAGTTCTATCCACGTATTTCCGCTCTGTGTTTTTAATTCCAGACTTCCTCAAATCCCTTCAGTCGGTGGCTGTTCTGGCATGATTGATCGCTGGCGTGTCTCTTGTAGCGCTGCTGGACAGGGAAGCCTGCAGATGTTCTGTTCTGATTAAGAATCCGAGCTGCGATAATGAGCACAAGAGCCCATGCACAACTCATGAGTGCTGTTTCCTGATGGCACCAGACCAACAGGTCTGCCTTATAAGAGGTGAGTTAATCTGGGGATACGGCCCGCCACGGAATATACCCGTCTCATCCTTATTTGCTCTTTCTCTCATAATTTTCAGTTCGGATGTGCCAAAGAGTGTGGTAATGAGGTAATCTTGGCACCAGAGGTACAGTGCCAGCTGGAGGACACAGTGACTGGCATACCGCCATTTTCAAGTACCAACAAAGACATTTCTCCCCTTCTCCATCTTCAAAGCCTGCCAGTAAATCAGACACGCACTCCTGAGAGAGGAAGACTGATAGAGAATAACTCCTGGGTAAGTGACAGCTCTGGCTGAGACGCGAGGTTTTGTCAGTCGGGTCGGTCTCCAACAGGTCTACGAAATGTAGATGGAAGATAGAGATTGGACAGTAAATCTTAGAAAGGATGATAAGATTTATCTCTCCGTATCAAGTCAGGAAGAGACGGAGTAGATCAATAAAGGACAGAGATAAAGAAAGGAACGGGCTGTTTTTTTCCACTGAAGTCATAATTGCAGTGTCACTATTATAATGATGCTGCAGAAGATAAAAATGTATGAGTGGTATATTATAAAAATGCAAAACAGATGATAACACACAGTTACATGCACAAACACTATCAAGTGCTCTGTCTTTGACACCTCACAGATGTATGAGCCTCCTGTTTGGTGCATACGCACCCGTGTCTCTATATTAATAACCTTTTATTTTACATGTTGTAAACAACTGTTGTGAACCTTTGACACACAGTGTGTGTTTTGGGCATATGTTGGGGCGTCTGTTTAATTACATCAGGCAGTAGGGTGCCGTCACCCCTGCAATGAGCCCTCAACGAGCAGACATTTTACCAAACACTGACTCCACTGGTGAGGATCCAGAAGGTTCTGCGCAGGTTCTGACTGTGCAAATGTCTGCTTTTCACATCAGCTACCAGCTGGCTGTCAACAGGTACTACAATAAACTCTCAACATGACCTACTGAGAATTACATACAGGTTAATAGGAAGTTTACAATGAACAATTCAGTTTGAGTACATAATAAGACCAGCACTGAGAGTCAAAAACAGTGTTATTTTAGTATCACTGAGATACTGTTATAGTTTGAATTTTCCATTTTAATTTCGTATCTGTTCCAATTTTATTTTTTTTTATTTTTTTTAATGTCTATAGTTTTTACTAATTTTATTTTAGTTTTAGTTATTTTAGCATATCAAGTTAAGAAAATTATATTTTTTTTCTTGGCAGCTAGCTGAAATAAAAATGAGATTATGTTTTTTAAAATATGTTATTTCTATACAGTGGTGGCCAAAATTATTAGAACACTAGTATTTTCACCAGCTAAAAATGGTTTTAAGTCAGTTATTTCTATCTTTTGCTGTAGTGTGTCAGTAGGAAATATCAGTTTACATTTCCAAACATTCATTTTGCCATTAATTGTAATAATCCAGTGAAATTTCGCGCAAGGAGTCTGACGACAGCCAGTGCTCCACACAGAGATCTGATCTGACCATCATCTAGTTCATCTGGAATGACATGAAGAAACAGAACAAACTGAGACTAAATCCAGAAGAACTTTGGCAACGTCTCCAAGATGCTTCAATAGACCTACCTGCAAAGCTACCTGAAAAACTGTGTGCAAGTGCACCTAGGGCAAAAGCTGCTTTAAACGCAAAAGGATGGTGACACCAAATGTTGATTTAATTTAGTTAATAGAAGTTAATTAATAAAGAAAATCTATTTATGACATTATTTTTGACAGCAACCTCATGCCGCAGTTCTTCTGGATTTAGTCTGTTTGTACTGTTTCTTCATGTCATTCCAGACAGACTGGATGATGATAAGATCTCTGTGTGGAGCACTGGCTGTCGTCAGACTCCTTGTGCAAACAAAAATCTCACAGGATTAGTACAATTAATGGCAAAATGAATGTTTGGAAATGTAAACTGATATTTCCTACTAACACACTACAGCAAAAGGTAGAAATAACTGACTTAAAAACATTTTTTTAGCTGGTGAAAATACTAGCGTTCCAATAATTTTGGCCACCACTGTAAATATCTTTTATTTCCACTAACTTTATGTTTTAGTTTTGGTTAACTAGCACTGGTCATAAACCAATACAGTCACAAAATCTTGATACCACAGTTCCTTTTTAATGTACTAAATTATAACTTTTTGGTTATAATGGTTATTTTCATATGTTTACATTCAATATTGTTCAAAAGTTTTATAAAATACAGTTTTTAAAAGAAATGAATACTTTGATTCAGTTAGGTCACATTAATTGATCAAAAGTGACAGTAAAGATATTTATAATGTTACAAAAAAAAATCAAATAAATGCTATTCTTTTGAACTTTCTATTAATCAAAAAACACAACTAGTACTATATTTCTAGTGAAAAGTATAGAATTGATCTGATAAACGAGTGTGCACTTTCACTTAAGTAGTTGCTATTTTTTCTTGAACAAAGACAGATGAATCAGGCATCTCATTCGTGAAGAGGAATCTGCTGGACAAATGCACAAAGGGGCATATACTGATTGCTCAATTTAGCATGCAAGTCACTGACAACAAGGACAGAGTAGAATCAGGCGACAATAATCGAATAAGTGAATGAGTCTGAAAGAAATATTCAAAAGATCTGAGTCCCTGGATGGAATCAAAATTCCCACCACAAGTGGTCAGATCAACAAACCACAATGAGAGCAATGTCATCCAAATGGAGAACATTTTGAAATAGTTGCCAATCCAAGAAGTCACAAAGAACACCAGAACAACTTCCAATGATTGCTCAGCATGACTAACATCAGAAGACACTGGTCAAAAATAGATCCATGGCAGAACAGCAAGGCAGAAACTTTTCCTCACCAAGAAGTACATGAAAGCTCGCCTCATGTTTGCTAAGAAGCACTTGGATGATCCTCAAGAACTCTGAAATACGTTATTACAGAGAGATGTAGCAAAAGTGGAACTTTGGGCCCTGTTGTGTCTGGCGAAAACTTGTATTTCATAAGAAGAACCACATTCCTTGACATATTTCAATAACTGGAAAAATCAAATCGCATAGTGCACAAATGCAAAGTTTATGGACAATGTTAGCCCAAAAAGTGAACACAATCCACTGGGTAAAGTCTACTATCCAAGCACCTTCGGAATACTTTTTATTCCGGCACTAGAATTAAGGCAGCACTAATTATAATCTTACATACTATTTAAAACAGACAGTATGTGAATTGAGACGCAGCCTATGCAAAGCAGAGGAACAGATATTTAAACAGACATTTGGTGGCCATACAATATGTATGTCACATTTCAACAGATCTTGGTCGAACTGATACATTAAACCCTGAAAGTGTGTGTCATTATGGCAGACTCCATGACCAAATCTAACATCTGACACAGATACTTTCTGAAAACCGCTACAAAGGCCTCGTCACTCACAAATCACACCACAGATCCGGAGCTGCGGCAGCTGTGCGGAGAAATAAGCCAAGCAGAGGATGGGTGGAAAACAGCCTTGGGAACATAACTGTCCGCCCATCCAGAGTGACTGAATCCATAACGTGTTGACAGGGTGTATTGCCGCCTGCCATGGCTCAGCTCTGCACGTCTGCCTTGTGTTGTCAGGGCAAGAGAGAGGAGAGCGGATCAGCGTGGGACGAGTGTGTCTGCCAGCAGCGCTCTGCCCTAAATCAGTCACTCAGCACTATCTGTCTAAGACGGACACTATCTCTGGAGCCACAGAGTAAAGGGTCAGCGTGACCCCGTGATGAGCTTGGCCGGTGCCATTTTGGGTGGTTCAGTTCAATTGAGCTTGGGTACATTCAAAGTTACCGAAATGCAAACATTTTTTTTCCCTGGTGCCCCCGAATTGAGATTGGTATACTACCGTTCAAAAGTTTGGTGTCAGAAAGAAAACAGTTGACCAGAAACTGCTGAAAACAGTTGTGCTGCTTCATATTTTTTGGATGATCCCCCCCACACACACACACTTTTAACCAATTAACTGCATCCTTGTTGAATAAAAGTACTAATTCTTTAAAAGAACAAAATTTTTTGAACAGTAGAATATCATTTTTAGTATTTTAACTGCCAGGAATGAAAAAGAAGTTATGCAAAGCATTAGGCATGTTTACAATATTAAACCTATTCTAACTAATGTTTCCACAAACATCACAAGCCATTCTCATTAGAAATAGCCCTTTGTGCTTTTGTCGACGACATTGATATTACATACTTTACTGCACGTTTCACAAGATGGTCCTCACTGCAGAACACAAGATCCAGGGGGCGTGGTTGGACCTAGATCCAACTCCTCCAACCTTACATATACCTAAACCTACCATCTCCACCCCCTAGATGCGGATCCAACCCCGCCTCCTGGAACTTTGTTCTGCAGTGAGGGGCTACTGAGTTTCACAGCAGTTTCAAAGTGAAACGCAAGTTCAATACATGACCATGACCACATTTTTATTATGTTGGTATGTTGGTTGAAATGTCCGGAGAGTGTCAGTAATCGTGTCAGAAATACCCCTAAACCAAACTAAACCTACCTGATAGTGTTAATGAAGGCGAAAGTGATATAAAAACCCATTCACTGATGCAACCGTGCTACTTTAACTTTTTTATACGTGAGTTTTAACTGTTTTATCAAACCGTAGTATCATGGGATTCATCCTAGAGCTCCAAGTGTAACACCACAGGCCTATAGCGTGAGCTACCGGGAAAATCTACCGAGTTAGAAAACTGAAACATATGGGATGCTAATGTCCATAAGTATCAATTTTGAAATCTGGCAGCATGTGAAAATTGTTTTGAAAATATAGGGCCAGATTTACTATCAACTTGTGCCAGTGCAAACCCTCATTTGGCATTAAAAAACTACTGTCAGGATTTACTAAAGACACGCAGTGGGAAATTAGCGCTTTTGCGACTCACCTTATTGAATATGCATTTTTGGAGTTTCCTTTTGATCGGTAAATTTATGGGAGGAGAATATTGAAATGTATCACGCAACGCGATTTACTAAGATTTGCGCTCGTCAATTCATTGGTATTTGCGGCATTATTTAACGCCCTAAAAAAGCATGCCTTAAAGCAGGCGGTAATTTGCACTGCTCTTGGTAGATTGTGCTGGTCATTACGGAAATGAGATATTGCGTCTGTGTTCTTTAATGTGCACCCTGCCAGTAAATCACGCGCAGAATTTTCCCCTCCTATCGGCGCTTTTGGGGAATTGCGCTCTAACACTAATTTGCCCTGTTTAGCGAATCTGGCTCATAGCATAATATTCTACAATTTTGTGCGAAAATTAAGGTTTCTTAATCAAAACTCTGGCTCTGTAAATCATACTTTGTGTGAAAAGGAATAAAGGTTGTTTGACTCCTTCTAGTGTTCGTTTCAACTGGAAACTGCAGCAATTTGTACATACAGGTATGTTTTGCAGAAATGTAGGTGGAGCCTGGGTAACAATTTTGACAAAACCTTTACATCAGCCATCTAGAAAACTGTACCATGATGAGAAAATCATAAAAGTCAGGATGTTATGCAAGAACTGTGTTCCTGAATCAATTTTATTACTGTAACAGTGCCTATAACTTCACACTCATAGCAGCATGATAAATAAAACTATTACTCAGATTTGTAATAAATTATGCATGTGTAGCGAGCAATACAATAATAATCAAAACCAATGCTGCAAGTTAGTGAAACACACAGGATATGTTGTTGTTAACAGTGACAAATTTAAACTGCTGTAACAATAACCGCAATCGTGATTACTTTTCAATTAATTGTGAATCCCTAAGTAAATTCACTTCATTTGAGTTCAATTAAGTTTAATCTAGCTCACTTTCAAATGATGTACGTCAGCATAGGTCAAAGATGCGTGTGTTGAAGCAACACACCTCTGGCAAACAGTGTAATTTACTGTTATTTAAAAGTGAACTAAGCAATTATATGAAATAGCTAAACATTTAAGTAAACATTTTCAAGTGTGGCCTCTTTGACTCCACCAATTGGTTTTAAACCAGCATCATCCTGGAACAGCATTCTCTTTTTAATAACCAGCCACGGCAACATTTAGACTGTCCAATTAAACAGCACTAAACATCTTGAATAAGATGGCTGCTTGACTTTAAAGTTCCTTTACAGCAGTCTGAGCCCATTATAATTACATGTCTTATCTTTGTCAGCTCAGTCTAACTTGTTTTCCTAAAACACCTCCTCTGTTTAACTGGATGTGATGTCTAACCCTCATTAGGTGATTGTAGCCGTATAAAGAGCGATCATGTGTCATTATTAGACCAGCTTAGAGAAATACAGTGACAGATCATGCTGAGCAAAAAGCCTTACACACATACATGCACACAAACAGACCTCCAGCCAGGCCTTTGCTTGTTTTGAAAGACTCATTTCTTGTTAGCACATCCGTCAACTTAGCAGCATTGGTTTTTTTCCCCCTCTGAACCAAGACCAATTTCAAAACTGGTATTTAAGGTTATGGTTTTAGACAAATTGACCCTAGATGAGGGCAGAAGGACAGCTTCCCTCCAGTGCATTATTTCTCAACTTCAATAGCCCTATGATGAAAGCTAGAAGTGAAAACCGACGGGCCTGTTCTCGCCTAGCAGTTGAAAATCCACATGGGGGAGGGGTGGATACCGCAGGGAAGTGAGCGCGCCTTCATCCGAACTGCAGCTCTCAATATCCCATCTGCATTACAATGAGGTTATGGTTCTTCAGCGAACACAATCATCAAACATCTCTCTCTTGGTATTCTTCTGCTTGCTCTCACACATTCTTCCAGTAAACACACCAATCCAAACATGGCAAGAAAAATGATCCTGTTTAGCTGCAAATTAAGTAGCATCAGGTCATTGCGGAGTAAATCATCACCTCAAGGAGACCGTAAAGGTCAGGATCACCGATGGAGGAGGGTACATGATGCTTGAGAACTCAGCTTACAGAGCCTTTCTTACACAACCGACCACTTAAAACCCCCATGCCCTTCAAAGACGTTTAACTTGATTTGAATGAATTTTACCTTTTCCCTGATTTAGCTCTTCTCGAATCTTCTTCACTGCTTCCAGACCCTCCTGTTCCTCATTCCCAGCTGAAGAAGAGAAAAAAAAAAGATAGAAAAGGACCGTATTAAAGGGTTAGTTCACCCTAAAATGAAAATTCTGACATTAATTACTTACCCTCATGTTGTTCCAAACCCGTAAAACCCGTTCATCTTCGGAACACAAATTAAGATATTTTTGATGAAATCGTAGAGCTCTCTGACCCTGCATAGACAGCAACGCAACTGAAATGTTCAGAGAAACGTATTAATCAACGTAATCAGCGTTGTTTACGTTCAGTGGAAAGCGCTCGCATGCGTCAAGATACTCTCCAAAACGGCGGGAGGACAGTAACTCAGGGGAGAAGAATTGTTGAATAAAGTCGTTATTTTTATTTTCTTTGCACACAAAAAGTATTCTCGTAGATTTGCAAAATTGAAGTTGAGCCACTGATGTCACATGGACTGTTTTACTGATGTCCTTACTACGTTTCTGGTTCTGGGAACATTTCAGTTGCACTGCTGTCTATGAAGGGTCCGAGAGCTCTCCAATTTCATCAAAAGTATCTTAATCTTATCTTAATTATTATTACTCTCTCATCTCATCGTCCATCTTCATCTCTTAGTTCATCATCTGTATATTCTGGTTTAAATAATTAAGGCTGGGCAAAAAATTAAGTGATCCTGTCTATCGAAATCTTCAGACATGTTTACGAAGACTTTTTTTTATGCACAGCGTGTGTCTTCTGCTTGTAAACACAGCACAGTGCATCCTGGTTCTACTACAGAAAGCCAGCTCCTGCGTCAGCCGCTCCACGCATGCGTCGTGGTACTCTTGAGAACGCACATCGAAGACTGACATGGAAGAGAAAAAAAGTTGAATTATTTTTGTTTTCTTTGCGCACAAAAAGCATTCTCGTAGCTTCACAACATTGCAGTTGAACCACTGATGGCACATGGACTATTTTAACAATGTCCTTACTACTTTTCTGGGCCATAAAACGTTTCAGTTGTTGCAGGTTCAGAAAGCTCTCGGATTTCATCAAAAAGACCTTAACTTGTGGTCTGAAGATGAACAAAGGTCTTATGGGTTTGGAACACCATGACGGTGAGTAATTAATGACAGAATTTCATTTTTAGGTGAACTATCCTTTTAAGAAATAAATTGTGTTTTTGTGAAGAATCATCTGAATGGTTTACTGTTACATGAAATGAAGACTGTACTCCATATGTTTTTTTTGTATGTGTTTTCTGAAAGAAGTTTTTTTAATTAGATGTATTTCGCCATATTGAAATGACGTTAAACGTTTCACTAAACGCTGGAGAGAATCCTTACTCTCATTGGCTGCTACCTCTGCAGTAGTGTAGCTTTTTTTGGTGATGCGAAGAGCAAAAATTAAGACAGTGGAACACACTTATTACCAGGATTTACCAGCAAAGACAACATTGGCAAGGCAAACACAAGGTGGAAAGATATGATGAAGGAGAAAATCCTGAGTAGCAGTGATGAAAAATTTGCTTCTTTTTTGGTGAACAGCTAAGGGAATTAATTATTCTATAAACTGTTCTCTAAAACTCAAGTATGAATGTCATTTAGCTACATAAAACTCAGAGACAATCATGCTGAACCATGTCGACTGAAATTACACAAAACACAGTAATGTTAATGCTAGCTAAAGAATTACTGAATGCACCTTCAATCAAATTTTTCAAAAATTTATTTCAAGGAAAAAGACTCACTTTAAATTTAATTCATATATAATGTGGATGTTTCAGGTCACATTATCAGAAAAATAAGGTATTTTTTAATACAGTATTACAAGGTAGCATATTAAGTCTCAATATAAGTAACGTATCAATGAGCAACATTTAGGAGTAGATGATGTACAAAAATATACCTTTGAGGATAGGCTCCTTCCCCAGTGACAAACAATTTTACTATTTTTTTTCTAACAGTTTACCAACAAAGAGGCAAAGATTTACCTCAGGATTTAAGCAGCAATTGCACAACAGTTTTAGCATGAACTTTTACCAACAGACTTTAACCAAAAATAGTACATATAAAAATCCTGTCAAGTTCTTCTTACACATACAATAAACCTGTCCTGCATTTGAATGAGCACGTGAGGAGAGTTACTCTTGTATAAGCCCTTCTTATTGCCTTTTATGTGACACCATACTTCAGGAGAGAGCTCTTATTGATAATGCGGACTGACAGGGAGAAAAAAGGGGGGAAACATTGGGTTGGTGCTCCGTTAGCACCAGTCATACTTATAACTGACTGTACATGGTATGGAAAATATTTGTAAAAAAAACTCAATCACAAATAGCAGAAAACCAAATAAGAGGCTGCATAACTAAGAACTGATCTTTAAGCTGGAGTCAAGACACCAATGGAATGGTTTGGTTCAATGATTTGTAATCAGGTATGAGATGATACTATACCAATGACCACATGCATATCCAGGCTGACCAGATATCTGGAAATCTCATATCCCATTCCTCTGGTTCCCCCTGTAACTATGGCAACCTTTCCATTCTGCTTGGGCAAATCTGGGCAAGACAGGAAATTATGAAAAAATTAGAAAACTAAACATCTAAAAAAGATGTTTTACACTGACACAGACTGTCTTTGTTTGGGACATATCCTGTCGTCCCTCTTTGAGTGTTCTTGGATGTGCTGTGGTCTCAGGGATCATTAAATGTAGAAACTGCACCCTACATTGATGCACTAAGAACAGCATGACCTACTAATGATGCTATTCCTTCACTCTTTTGCTTTATGGGTACTTATTATTAATAATAATGAAAAACAAGTGCACTTGTGCATTTAAGCAGATAAATTATGACAATCATCATCACTGATAAGCAACGTTACTTTTTTGTTGCCGTTTCCATGTTAAAATGTCTAGTTAAAATTTGTTATTTGCAAAGCTCACATTTTTCAGTCCAATAATGCAAACAAGTCTTAAAATCAGTGTTTCTTCATCGTCTCTTTTTCTTTTTCTTTTTTTTATAGCTAATCCTGTCAGGCTTCAGAAGATTTAAATATTTCTGATACAAAAGACCATTGTGAGGATGGATTTGAGTCTAATCCTTTTGCTTTGCGCTGGGACATGGTTGCCCTTTAACAGTGATTTAAATTTAAATAAAGAGCCGTCTAAAATTGCAAAGGAACAATCTTAAGTAGAAACATGTGATTTGTTTGTGATAATGCAGAAATCACTGAATATCTGGCAACACTCTAAATTACCCAGAGTCTGCTATAAATTAAATTACATATTCCTTAATAAATGAGCATAAATATGTAGACTATAATTTAAAGCCAGCCTATCAGCCAGAGGTAAATGAACTTATAAGACATTTAAAACAAAAATATTATAAATACAGTACATTTCTAACTATTTAAGTGAACATCAACATCAATCCATATTATGTAATAATTTTTAATTAAATGTATTACAAAAAGTGTCTTTATAAAAAGACCTCAGTCTTGGAGCAAATAGGTCAAAGGTTGCAGTCGGCTAATGTTTAAACTAGGCCTATTTCTTTTAGGTTTATGCATAATCACAGCCGAGTTAGCAGCCATAATATACAAACTCATAAACTGTTTCAATATCAGAAAGTATAAAGAAATGTGAAAAGAATAGCAGACTCAAAAAACACACACTGTAAACTGCAATCATTTATCTCTAATCTCTCATTTACTGACCTTCATTTTTTTTTTTTTTTTTTTTACTCATTGGAACAATCTCAGTCACCATCTTTCATTACACCTCTTACCATACGATAGAAGTGAATGGGGACTGGCTCTGTCATTCAGCCGTATAGGCTAACTAATTTTGTGTTTATCGGGAGAAAAAAAAAAAGAAAGAAAGAAAATCATACTCGTTCTGAATGACATGAACGTGAGCAAATAAATGCCGAATTTTTGTTTTCGGACGAAATGTCCCTTTAAGCGCACTTCTCACAAAGCGATTCTAGACGTTCCCAATCTACACCTGACAGCTCCTAACTACTGAATAACTGTTTGACAGCTGTTTGACAATAAAACAAGCGCCCGTCAGATCACTACAAATCCGTGACCATAAAAAAACTCTAACCTGGCAAGGTGAAGGATCTGTTGAAAAGTTGGTATAGAAGAACTTTGACGCCGTCTAAGTAGAGCCTGATGAAGCCGAGGATACAAGGCAAAAGCCACCACATGTTTGAAGATGACAGCGAGTGTCTCAGTATTTACGCTCCGTGCTGAAGTACAGCAGGATGGTATCAGCTGTGTGTTCGATAGTTCCGCTTTCTATGTCTATCACTGTAGACGCACCAGAGAGTCTGGGTGCCGAATGGGGAGTAACCACTACCAAGAAAGGGGAAACAAAGTAGCTGGTGAAGATTACCAACAAACGTTTAAGAAAAGTAAATAGTGCCGTCTACGGAAGCCCATTTCTACCACGGAATTAAAAAAATGTAATTGCGGCTTTAATCTCACAGTTCTGTCCTTTTTTTTTTTCTCGCAGTTCTGAGAAAAATAGTCGGAATTGCAAGATATAGAGTCAGAATTTCAAGTTTATATCGCTAACATTTTTCCTCAAAACTGCGAGAAACAATTAAAGTCCCAATTGTTAGATAAAAAGTTGCAATTGGCTTTTTTATTTTTTATTCTGTGGTGGAAACGGGTTTAATACAGCCTAGTTAAAGGGATAGTTCACCCAAAAATGAGAAAAAAAAATCCAGTTAAAGTCAGTTCCCATTGACTCACATAGCATAGCATAACATAGTGTAACATAGGCTATATAAATAAATAATAAATAATACATAAATACTATGACAGTCAGTGGGTACCAGAAACTATTTGGTTACCCATTTTTCAAAATATTGTGAAGAAATTCACAACATGAAAGTTAGTGAATGATGACAAAAATGTCCATTTTTAGGTGAACTATCACTTTAAGAGATACCCTGAATAAAAAGGGAGATATTAGTGGCCAGTGCAGAGAGCTAGCCAACATAATGCAGATAGATACCTTGTAATAAAATTTCATGATAGGAAATAAGATAAAATTGTTAAATTTAACTGAGCTGTTTTTTTGTTGTTGTTGTTGTTGTTGTTGTTGTTGTTTTGTTTGTTTGTTTGTTTGTTTTTTAACAGTACAAAGTTCACAATTTACTATTTGCACTATTTTTAAATGCCACTAGGTGGAATAACCTTCCATAGGAAAAACAAAAACAAACATTATCAGTTTTGATTTTATGATGACCTTAATCGGCCAGTTGGGTACAGTTATCAGCCGATGCAGATTAAATATTGATAGACTGATAAATCAAAATCTCTTATATGTTATGCAATGTTATTTTATGATGTGTGATGCAAATGGGTGATATAGGCTATTCTGTACGAGCATGCTTTTGATCACCTTCCAGCCCATTTCCCCCCTGTAAATTTCAGTTTATTTTATTTATTATTAATTTTTTCCCTTACATTTTGTAAACGGGGAGACCCTCAAATTTAGCACTTTACATTAGATTCTTCTCTAAATAAGTAAAACTGCAGTACTGAGGACCCACCTACCTGAATGTTTTAGATGTCTCGCTAATTAAAACACCTGATTCAACTCATCAGCTTTTTAGTGTGTTAATTAACGAGACCTCTAAACATTCTGGGAGAAAAGCTAGACTGGGACATAGATAGTCCAGATGTTCTTGCGCCAGTGAATTACACAACACAAGATGTGCTTTTGGAACATTCTCAAATCTTGCTGGATAACATGGATCATCAGGTTTTACTTGTGGAGATGCCAGATCACCAGCTTAAGTTCTGCTGTCACCAAGACATTTTGAAATTCATGTTCATTTTGCAGTTAAAATTGTCACTTGAATTGTTATGCTGTTAATAATTTGTCATGAAAATTGTGTTAGCTATACACCGAAGATCTTCTAAGTTTTAGCTTATATTTATTTTATATAATATTTAGTGTGTGTGTGTGTATATATATATATATATATATATATATAAAATATTTGTGAATAATCTCTGGCTGTTTCACTCTATATTCTTGGCACAAGCAGGTTTTTTGTTTTTTTTCTGTTGGGCACAAACAGGCATTTATGCTGACCTACTGTACGCACAGGATGTGTGCCATAGGAAGCCCCTCAAGAGAGAGAAACGCAAACCTGGAGCTCAGCTTTGGTGCAGTGACAGCAGGTTGTGGAGAATCCTTGATGTTTGACTAGTACTATGTAAACAGACATTTTCTACTGGAAGTGCTCTCAGGCCTTATAAGTAGGGATTTGATCTGGAAAAAGAGGCTGAATGTCTTATATTGTGGAAACTGAGCACCAGACAATTCTTTCTAATTTTGTTTATAATTAAAACATGGATCTGTAACTGAATTGTTATAATGTTTGAGAATTCAGGGGGGAAAAAAGGAAAATGTTGAAAGGTGTGACAAAATGACAACTTGGTTTTCCACGTCGGCACTCAGGATTTGTCCTCAAAGTTTAAATCAATGCCATTTATCAAAAACTATTACATGCCATTGTGACCTGAGGAGCTTCTGCCTTGCTTCCTCTTCTTGTCTTCATCTCTTTTAGCAGGCATGTTGCTTTATCCTTTCAGGGCCAGGGAGGATGCTTCCCCTGAGCATGTTCTAACACTGACCTGAATCCCTACTCGCACTCGTTCTTTCCAGAAGTGCTAAGCCTCCAGACAAACAAGCACTCACGCATAAACTCGATCTTCTCTCTCCCTCTTTTCCTCTTACTCTGGATGCTGGATAGCAAAACAGCTGTTGTATTTCCCCCTTCAGAGTTTGTTTGTATCTACAGACTCCTTGTCAGAATGCATTCAGAACAACAGCACTTTTAACCTGGGAGCTCCAACCCTCCCCCATCTCTCACTCTACCACTTCTTATTTTCTCTTTCTCTCTCCAGTTCCACTGTTCCAAGAACAGTTGTATAATTTGTTACATATGCGCACATGGAGTGTAGTTGGCATTCAGAGCATGAGTGAAAATTCTGTCATTATTTACTCACCCTCGTGTCATCCAAACACAAGACTTTCGTTAATCTTCTTTCAAACACAAATTAAGACATTTTTAATGAAACCTGAGAGAGTTCTGTAACTCATTTGAAATTCCTGGTAACCAAAACTTAGAAGATCCAAAAAGATCATAAAGGCATCATAAAATTAATCCACATGAATCAGGGGGTTTACGTTTGGTGAAGATCTACGATTGCTTTGATGACCAGATTTAATTTAGGCTTTTATTTACATCTAAACAATGATCTAAAAACATACATAGAGCACATCACATACTGTAAACACGAAACCAAATAATTTTGGATCTTCTAAGTTTTGGTTACATGGACTTTCAATGGAGGGACAGAAAACGCTCAGGTTTTATTTCAAATATTGTAATTTGTGTTTTGAAGATTAACCAAAGTCTTTTGGTTTCGGAACGACATAAGGGTGAGTAAATGATGACAGAATTTCCAGTTTTTACTTACATTAATAACAGTAATGAAATCAATCAATATGGCATTAGGACTTATTTTTTCTGTCCTCGACAATCATTGCAAAATATATACTGTATGTACAGTATGTATGCATTCACGTATTTATTTAAAACATAGGCTATATGAATGGAGCTGGTCATTTAGTAAAGAATACAATGATACAAGAACCATATATATACACACACACACACACACACACAGGCACATCAATATGCATGCCAATATACAAGTTTAGTTAAAGACTTTACATCATATCTCTCTTGCACACACACACAAATAATATACACCTAGAAGCATTACATATCAAATTGTTTTATTATCATTATACGTTTTTTTCCCCCTTTTTTAAAATTCAGCTTTAATGATTTTTATATTCAGCTGAGGAATAATACACCTTCAACAAGCACAATGAAATCTGGGTTAACTACAACCCATCTGCCCTTTATTTGTCCTTCAGATAGGAAATGTAAGCGCTTCATTGGGTTCTGTCGGTATAGCACTTCATTGTCACTGATCTGGGTCTAGCGGTTCTTTCTCAAGCTCCCTTGCATAGGTGGCCCAGGTTCGAGGGCAATTTGGCAGCTGGACGCGCTCATGATGCGCTATGGTGACTGTGCTGACACTTGAGATTCCTCTCACGTCCAGAGCGGAGTATTAATCGGTGAGTCACAATGCTCGTGGCGTGAAATTGTAGACGTTTTTTTAAAAGAAGAAATAGATAAATATATATAGGCTACTCTAAACAATGGAAACGATAACGCATAATCAAAGCTTTGCCGACTATGGAACATCTACGCTGATTATGGGCTATACATTGGTAAATGAAAACAAAAGGAACAAATATAAAGACATGTGAAGCTGTAGCAATGAGTTCTTACTGAAGCTCTCCATAACGAATAGCTGAGGGCATGAACCAAATTCCAAACGCTCTCACATCTTAAGCGCACAACAGGCGAACCACAGGTTTCTATGGCAAGCCGTTTCATCGTGTAAACCCAACTAGTAGCCTATTTTTACGTTTCTGTATTTTCATATTTAGTAGGCCTATTACAAAATATTTTTATATTCAGTATAACAAATAACTGAATTAAAATGAGCCTTTCTGGCTTTACATATATTAAATAAATTCTAGCTTAAGATAAATGTTACTGACTACTGGTGACAGATACATGAGTATCCATTTATAAATAAACTCTAATATAACTGAAATGGATAACTATTAACTACTGAGATTTAGCCTAGTTCCAGTAATCCTGGGTTTGGAGGGATTGGAGTTTAGCTTCAATTCCAATCAAACTCACCTGAACTAAAGTAATCACTGTCTTCAGGATTACTGAAATCATCCAGGTAGGTAAACTGGGACAAGCTTGAGCTAAACTCTGCAGGACGATGGGACTGCAGGATTGGACAATCCTGTACAATCTGAAAACTGGAAAAGGAGGCAGCAAAAACTGAAATACAATTTTCTGTGATAGTTGGCATATTATAAAACATAAAGAAATTAATGGAAAAACTGCATTCAATTTGTTGCCACTAACAATGGAATAGTTGATGTAACTGTTGAGCATTGGGATAAGTTCTAGAACATAAGTACTAATTGACAGCTCTACTAGTGACTAATGTAATATGGAATATAAATACTAGTATCCATTGAATAGTTACTAGTGTAAATTGAAAAATGTAGGCTACTTGTAAGTATCGAATTACTGGTTAGTAATTATACATACAGCCTGAAAAAATAGACGCTAATCTAAAGGAATAAATGTTAATTAGGCTTGCCATAGGTTTCCATAAACTTCCAGTGCAATTAACTGGTAGCCTATAAGATATTTGCTTTAGTGTATCTGACAGCAGACAAAATAAGACATCCATAAACTGTACACCACAAGCAGGCGGCACTCAGATAATGCCATGCTTAAAAACCACTGACAGCCCTCGATATCATATCTCAACTTTTATTGTTCATTTTCGCTCATAGCGCAGCTGTTTCTGCTCACTGTTGTTTATTTGGGAAGGTAAGAATTGAATTTATGAAATGTGATACAGTACTTGCATATAAACTTAATGAGAAAGCAAGTTCTTTTATCATAAATGGCAGCAATAGGCTAATTCCACTAAATTTAATTTAAACGAGAATAAGGTGCAGTGTTGTTCCTTAGCCTGAGTCCCCGATTTCAAATTCAAATTAGTTTAATAAACTCAAAATTGGACATATGGAATGATTTGAACTGGTATGCGTCTACATAACAGGTGGAAGGAAAGCAGATCTTTTCAATGGTTACCGACAGCAAGTGAAGCGCAACACGTTAGTGGGAAAGGACACCCCAATCAATGTCAGTATATTAAAAAAATAAAATAAAATACCGAATCAGTGCTGTCCACTATTAATTCTCATTCCTGGAGTTTAACAGGTTAGTAACAGGGCACTTACCAGTCACCCTTTGCTCCCTTGTTGATCAGTGCCAAAGCTGGGACACCCGGTGCATGTCCTTAAAGACGCATCCAATAATGTCAATCAAATTCCGTGATCACAATCCACATCTCGACATATATACCATAATATCACGTACAAAATGAGCAGGATCGCAAAAATAAACAGTGCAACCAGTATTGCTTTGGTGACTGGGGATATTAAAGACTGCATGATACCGGCGAGCTGGAGAAAGCAGACACCGTGAGCGCAATGAAGATGGATACACGTTCAGGCGCCAGCAGCGTCCGATCCGGTCCGTATCTGCATTGGTGCGTGCCGAGTGGGGAACCTAGAGTGAAACGCGTGGGCTCTTCAAAAACATGACACGCGAAAGAGCGCTGCCTCATCCACTGGTGATCTCTCACACCATTTGCGCAAGGGGGCACGATACTCTGAGGTCCCTTCAGGATACCCATCATCCAATACTGCTTGCTCAAAAAATAGATTAAATAAATGAAATCTTAAATGATACGAATCTTAATGTTAAATGTAAAAAAAAAAAAAAAAAAAAAAAAAGGAAAAGGAAAAGGAAAAATTAAATAGCTCCTCATAATTAGGTTGCGTTACAAAGTGCTTTTTAAAAAAGCAAATCTTAGGTTTTGAAATGAGTAGATGCTCTTGGTATTGGGGTTTTTGTCCTACAAATGAGGTGTCCTTGATTTTGTATTGTTACCAGATCCGTTGACAAAAATGGCAATGGGTTGTGTTTTATTTCAACTTTAATTAATGCCAACTGTGCTAGTCAAGTCATGTAGCCTATAATGGTGATTCTCAGTGAGTCAGATCAGAAATATTTACCATAGAAAAATTCATCCTGTAGAGTTGATTGGACGCTTGTTGCAATGCGTTCGTTTAACACTAGATGGCGTAAGAAACCAGTCTTTTTGCTGTCTGCTAGGAGGCGCTATTGCCATGCCACCACTAATGCCAAAAATGTGTTAAAATTAGAAGCGAATCCAAAATTGTGGCATGTTCAGTGATTTTTGAGCAGAAAAAAAAATCAAACAACTTAAAACTTAATCTTAAAACACAATGGCACTGTTAGTCTATTAAGTAAACACGCTGTTCGTACAAAATGCTGTGGCAGAAATCACATAGCCTGAATTTGTTACAAAGTCACCTTCAGCAGATTGGTTTTACATAAAGATTAAGACATCTTCTATCCGCCGTAACAAATATAAGAGTTATATATTTCCCGTTAATTTGCTATGTATAGCCTATATGTAGAATATTTTTAATAATTCATCCTCTACATAAGCCACTATGCTTGTTCTAATACTCACGAGCTCAAAAAAAAAAAAAAAAAAAGCGCAGGTAGGGCGTGGCGAGGCGCGTCTTTTTCCTGCACAGTGTTTTGAATCATCAATCTAATTAGACTATACAGACAACCGAACTGAGGAACAGCGTTGGGCCAAGCTTGGATCACTCAGAGGGGTGGGTAACTGAAGTCACTGCTCAACTTTACCTTCGAGATACTTGTAGTTGTTGGTTTCAAGGCTCGTAAAGTCTTATATCTTTGCGAATTATTGAAATTGCACTAAATTTGTTTTAATCTTATGTATATTCTTAGCAAGATGACTTCATATACGTGGATTTTACTTCTTCTGGCTAGTCTTGTGGCAACAAGAGCGCAAGGTATGGTTTTCTATCTAAACTGTAGACGATTTGTTTTGGTAGCAGCGCTTGTAATAGTTGTAGCACTGGGAAGTATCGTGCCCAAAATAACGCAACAAAGACGCAGGAGTCACTTTTTGACGATTGCCACTGCTAACCGTGCTCTGTATGAATGATATAAACGCTTGTTTTAATTAATTAAAAACAAAAAAATGTTTGCCCAATATGCTGGATACCGTTTTGTATTACGGAAAAAGTTTAATGTTTGAATGACCAAAAAACTTTGGTTTGGTGCATTGGTTTGACTCTTTGAAATGAAATCTTTCCACATACAAGCTGCATGACTCACCAACCTATGGGAAGAATGGCAAGAGAATTGTAGCACCAAGCGTGTTTGTTTCTGTAACATGGTATTGGTAACATCACGTAACAATCCCTTACGAAAATTAACCATGGTTTTACTACAAATTAAACCATGGTAACCACAGATTAATCATGGTTTTGTTACTCTAACAATAGTTTAACCATGGTATTTATAGTAAAACTGTAGGTTATATGAATGGTAAACAATGCGCCCAAAAAAACATGGTTACTACACTGTTATTACAATAAAACCATGGTTGATTTTCGTAAGGGATATTTTTAAAAGCATGACCAAAAGTTATGACATACAAATAAAGCAGAGCTGAAACTGAGTTTAGTGATCCTTCCATGTATTCTCAGCTCCCTTTGCTTTTATTCCCAGCTTAAAATATGGACTTTACATGTTAATATGCACAATTTAGCTGTTATTGGTACCTCTTTGCCTGCAGTTTTTTTCACCCAATTATAATTATAAAACAAACCATAAATAGTACACTGTCTTTGTTGTTTGAGGCTTTTGTTCAATTTGAAATATTGTAAATCTTATATTAAGAATGCACGATGCTAGCAGATGCATGGGTGGCATGTTATAATGTTGCACTGTTCCATATTTAATGTTTTTTTGCAGGCATATGAGTGAGTGACAATAAGTCATTTTGGCAAATGCTAACACAGTATCGTTAATGAACCAATGATAACAACTTTGTCATTGTTTGGAATCTTTGCTAGATGGGGAAGCAACTCAAATCTCACGTTAGACTTTGAAGGTCACAGAAAAAGAGTTTTTACAAAAACATAAAATTTTCCTCTGCATTATCAGCTGTTAAGTTGCCTTGGACAGTGTGCTAAATATACTTAATCCCGTGATGTTGACCCATACTTCCTGTGTTCCTGCATTGTGTTCCTGCATTGAGCCTCAAAGTAAACCAAAGCTACTCTCTTTTATTTTGAATAGGATATTGATGTTTTGGCACAATCTGAGATTAGATTCTGCTAGCTGGCTTAGGGTTTTGATGGTGAGAAATGCTCAGAGAGCAGCATGACATGCATAGTGTTTAGGCCAGAACAGATTTTGTCACGCACCCGAATTTGAATTTTAATGTTTTACAAGTAATACTTGCATCACTCAAGTTTGCCTGATTCTTCGCTTTTCTCAAACTCTAAATGTAGTTCTTCCCAAATATATTTTTTATGCAATGCAAGGCGATTGCATAAACATGCACCCAGATAAAAGGATCGCTCTGGTTTCAGTTGTGACTCAACCACCAGTCATCATGGGTTTTTACGTAGACCATAATGAAAACAGTCCATTGCCCTGGCAACGTAAGCCACAGGATGCGGCCTGTGCCAGACTGTTTCGTGTGGCGGGCACACAGTCGCACGCTTAACATCGCGTGTGTCGCGTGTAATGTACATCCGAAAACGTTTGTTTTTATGGTAAAAAGAATTTTACATACTGTTTTGCTTTGTCACCTCAAGGGTTGGGAGGGTTTGGTCACAATGTGAATCTAATACGACACACAATAGATACATACAGTGTATAGCTGGGTGGGGTTTTCATGTGAAAGCGAACTGTCAAATTCCAATCATTTAGCCTAGTCAAGGCTTTTACCCTTTGGGAACTAGGCTGGTTTATTCTGAGTTTGGTTATGCAGTAGTAACTTTGCAAAAGGAAAAGCACTAGATACTGTCTTGTTACTATCCTATAACACTTTAAAGTTAGCTGCGATGCTAATAGCCTTTATATTTGGAAATGATTTCAAGAAAACGATTACTTTCAGTGTCATTTGAGTTGCTTCACTTGGGTTCGATTTGCATCCTTTATTTGGGTTTTGTACTGTGGTGTGGAGCCATATGTAAATTGCATAATGCAGCTCAAATCAGGCTAATTGGTTTCCATTTGATCAAATTTAACAATTTGGATTGCTAATGAACTAGTTCATAAATTTAATTAGTCAAATTCCATTAAGCATTTATGTGCTGTTTATTGTAATGAATATTTTACATATCAGTTTTATTTGGAGTGTGACTGCGTATTGCTTAGATATGCATACATTTGTTGCTAGCAGTGGAAATATTGGCCTTAGTAAATCCAATGAGTGCTTTTGAAGTGGCTGGATGCATTCTCTATTGGAAAGGTTTTTTACAGTTTTTATAGGACACAGATTGGAAATTTGTATATGCCAGTTTTCAAGACATGCACAGTTTTGATTTAGTTAAAAGAGTTTAGATTTCAGGGATTAAACTGGCTATAAAGGTAATAGAAAAATGCAAAATATTAAAATAACTGTTTTCTTGCAGATTTTGACCTCTCTGATGCTTTTGATGATGACGAACGTAAGTAAAGAGGACTTTCTGTTTAATTTGTATGGTCCTCTTTATGTTGATGGTCTACTTTTTGATATTTAATTTAAATGTCAATAAATGAATATTAAATATGATAAAGTAGTTTGCAAGCAAATGTGGATCACCATACTCCCAACCTTGTTTCTGTGTAAACAGTTCTAGTATATCGTTATTTATATTGTCGTTTCAAACAATTAACAATATTATTATGATCTTAAGCCCCTGCGAAGCCAACAGTGAAACCAGCCCCACCGAAAAAACCAGATTCAGGTAACCTTTAACATTATGTTCAAACATATTTTAGTTGCTATATTTCATAATTGTATTGATTAAGTTAGGCGCATTGAAGTATATGCAGAGACTTATTTAACATAGTTTTGCCTTGCTCTTGTAGGATTTGATCTTTCAGATGCCTTCGATTTGGGTAAGACTGTTTGGGCTCAGAAATATTCACAAAAAGAGTTGAAATAAATTGTAATTTTAGTCTGTAATTTTTATCACACTGTTGTTGTTTCCTTTATTAGGGCCTGCTGATTATATGATGATCAGTGCATTGATTAAACAATTTTTTTTTGATGTCCTCATTCGTTTATATATTTTAATTTGAAATGTCCTATATAAGCTTATTAAGTCCTATGTAATGTGATGGACATTTTGTGGCACTCAATGGCAAAATGAACACTACCTTTTGAGATTTTAATTGTTTTTTTGTTTTTTTTAATTTTGTAATTACTCAAAAAAGTAATGGTTTTGTGGAAAAATTGGACTTATCAAAATCTGCAGCTGCATGCAGTTGAATTTTTTATTTATTTTTTTTAATTGCAGTTCAGTAAATTCCTCTTATACCAATTGAAATTCCACCATCCCTTGGTTTTCAGTTTAATAACTAAACTTGAATTACCCTAGATTCAAAATGGAAAAACTTATGACCATTGTTTTTGTCCACAGACCCTAAAAAACCTGCAGTGGTTCCCCCCAAAACAGAAGATGGTAAGAGAACATTATACTGAGGTGTTTATGTAATTAAGTGTAAAGTTTGTGGGTTACGCTTTTATTTTAAGGTGCCCTTATTGTAGTGTTATCATATATTAAAGTAATATTAATTAGTAACATGTTGCTAAAGTTTAGGGTTAGTTGAAAGTAAGTATATGCAACAAGGACACTGTTGAATGAAATGCTACCAGATTATATATTAATGTTTAAATGATCCAAAGTGCATTTATTTGGAGTTTTTATTGAGCTCATTTAAGGTAATTTATTGATGTTTTTTGTTTTGGTTGTAAATAAGTGCTTTAATATAATTCATGTATTGCATTGTTCCTTTTTTATTTTATTTGCAGATAAAAAGAAACCATCTGGAGGTAAAATATACATATGCGTACACGTCATTGTAGGTCAATTCTGTTTCTGCTTCAAATCAGGTGTTACTTCATTTTTGTACAGTAATCTAGCTACCACTGTAAAAATTAACATGATGTTTTCATTCTCAGGTGACTTCGATCTGTCTGATGCATTTGGTCCAGGTAAAAATTAGTGTTTTTTCATTTTCTCTGGAACTTTGAGGCTGTGTGTAGTGTGCATTTTTGTTATGTTTACTTTTTCTTTCTTTCTTTAAGAAAAAAAAGATATTGGGTATTAATATGTTTCATTAAATAGTCATGTTAAGCTACAATTAGTTTTTATTCATGGCTATTACCAGTGCTATTAGTTTTCCTGTTTTTCTTGTTTTAAAGGTGCTATTTAGAATGATTTGAAAGACTAACAGATTATTCAATAAGTTTTCTTTGTATTTTTTCCCACTATTTCCAGATACTGAGCCCAAAAAACCTGTGATCCCACCCAAAGACAGAGGAACTGGTATGTTTCTGCCAACATCTGTTTGTTAAAGCTATTTCACACTGAGCGCGATGCGAAAAAGCGAGACGAATCACAGACAAATGGTGCTTTCACACCAAGTGCGAAATAATTGATCGCCTTCTGCTAATTCACGCCTGCACGCTAGGTGGCGCTGGCCAGCAATGCATTTTTCCTCCGATATGTATCTCATATATGGATTTAACATCGTACGCTGCTCAATATACATTAAATTTAAATTTAATTTCATTTACAGTAAATGAAGTTTGGTTCTATCGCAGAAACAAACTATCTATAATGCTTACAAGAATACATCTTAAAATATAAATAGAGGTACAATAAGCATCAAGCTACACTTGAAAATGTATGTAATTATTAATGTGTTTGCCCCCCCCCCCCAAAAAAAGCTGTAAACCTAGGGGAAACACTGTTTCCACAAGATGATATGATACTTTAGGGTCTTAATGAAAAGTCTATAACATACTTTGGTTAAATTTTCTCAATGGTTGTGCAAAACAACACCCTTGTTACCTATTCAAAAACAGCTCTGTTCATAGCGACCCGTTTCGGTGCATGTCTCTTTAAATGCTAATGAGCTCTGCTCACCCCGCCCCTCTCTTCTGTGTTGTGACAAGCCGTTCTCTGAGACGGTTAACTTTAGCTGCATTTTTCGCAGAACTTGCTAACTAGCACATTGTTAGAAGATTAAGGATTGTGTGCACATTTTATCAGTCATTTTCAATTCAGTGAAGAGACAAAATTGTGTAAGTTTAAAAAAGTGTATTTATACACTTTAAAAAGTCTATCACACTGCTGTTCTCATAAAACTTTGCATTTATTTTTTATCAAGGTGGTGGAAGTTTTGATGACAAAGACCTGTTTGATGTGAATGAAGGGGGTGAATACAAGCCCGATGGAGGCAAAAGTGGAGGTTTGCATCATTATTTTTCTTAGCTTTGGGTTTTCTTAGGTTTCTAAGACTCGGATATAGCCAAGTTTCAAGTCCAACCCATTTGCAAGCCCCAAATGCAGTCACAATTACCTAAACCTGAAAACATTTGTTTTTAAATATTCTTTCTATGAAGTACATCAGTGTTTTGAGTGAAACTGACTGTGATTTTTATTTTTGTTTTGTTTTAAGGGCAAGGAGGATATGGTCCGGAGTATAATGAAAATGGTATTTATTTCCTTAAATTCATGGAAAATACTTTGCAATTTGGTTTAGAACTTTTCATTTTTGTTTCGTAATCTTGGAATAGTAAAATATTTTTCATTTTTCTTGAAATTAACTTGATCATGTTTCTCATTAGGTGGAGGCTCTGAGCAACCTCAAGGTAAATATTAAACATTCATTCATTCTATGCAAATTGTATTTAAGGTTTTAACTCCATCTCTCAGTAATTGTTTTGGAAAAACTGTCGGACACAAAGTGGAGGTTTTTATGGAGTTTACCTAAGGAGTCCACCGAAATATATGAAAATGAGTGCCTCTGGGAAGTGTCTTTGCTTTAGCTCTCACTCACTTTCAGTTCCTCACTTCACATCTAGTTGTTTATCCTTTCGAAGCTTGGTTTTCTTGCCAGTGTTGTTGTCTTTCCCAGTGGAGTTAGCATGTCCCCTGCTTCAGATTGTTTCTTTAATCAAGAATGAGACAGTTCATGAGTCTGACCACAAAGCTAAAATATTTTAGCCTACAGAGCAAGACCATGAAAACTGCACTAGTCTGATGACTAACTGTCACACAGTTCTTATATAAGGACAGGGCGGGTTCAACAGACAAAAACAATTATTGTGGGCAGTACATGTTGAGGTTTTCCACTAGCAGATGTTTTCTTCTATATTGGAATAGTAAATGGTTGGTGAATAGTCGAATGCTGCACTTTTAGTATATTTGAAGACTGATTGTTTTGACTGTTCATTCTGCCAGTGGCTGTGCCCTAAACCTCTGCTTCGATTGCCTGTCGTTGCAGATCTTAACCAGCAGTGGCTCCAGATTATCAAGATGCTAGTCGATAATATACCAGAAGGCCTCAGTGTTTGGATTTCCCAGTTAAATCAAGTAGTAAAGCCCCTGCTAGAGCAGTTGCGGGAACTTCTGAATGTAACAGAGGAAAAGGCAGAGCTCTAACTGTCCTGGATAGCAACCTTCTTTGCTTGTATCGAGTTTTTAAATGGTTTTACACATTGTTTACATGGTTGGAAAGTTATACTTGGTTGTAAGGCTGGGACTGCTGGTGCTTATGGTCTTTTCAGGATGAGATGCATGTTTGGTAATGATCAAGTGATTAGTGATTGTATTGATTTAGGCATTTGGCAATGAGGAATTAATCTTATTGTATTATTTACTGGTTTTACTGGTTTCTTTGTGTGTTGGTAAAGATTATAATAAGCCTATACACCTACTGTTAAAATGTTTGGAGTTGGTAAGGTTTTTAAAAAGCATTTTGAAACAAAAATCTACTTTTATTCTTCAGTTAAATTGATGAAAAATATATAATATTGAAATATCGACATTGATGATAAGAAATGTTTCTCAATAATATGTACAATACTGTTTTTACTGCAAATAAATGCAGACTTGGTAAGCATAAGAAATTTCAAACAATAAAAAACTTCTTTAATAACTTATTTAAATGTTACCAAATTACTGATATTTTATATATATATATATATATACGTATATATAAGCAGTAGGTGGAAGCCAACGTATAAATGAATGGTGATTCTGGCTGTTATTGTAGCATCTGTTTTAAAAAGGGATGTCCCCTTCATCGTTTCCTCAGGACATCCTTATGACTTCTGGTCATCCCCCCCCCCCCCCCCTCCTCACAATGTACATTTGTAAGGCACACTCTGAATTTTTGCCAATAGACATAACAGTTTGACTGGTTTTGCATGGCATGTCTCAAATGAGGAGTTTCTCATCTCAGCTGGTCTTACGGTACAGTGAATTAACCCTAAGGCCATGTTGAGCATTCCGTTACTGCATTTCCTTTTTCTCTGCTCATGGCTGCCATTTTATTCCCCATTTCTTGAGAATGAATTTTTGTGGTTGAATCAGTCGCACAATTCTCTTTTGGCTAAAACTTGGTTTTAGACTTACTTGACCTCGAAAATGTACCAGAAGATTGAAGTTGGCAAATGTTTGTCTGTGTGTGGGTCTCAACCAAAAGCTTAGCGCATGCAGGGATTATGCTGTCCCAAATCTCAAAGAGAGTAGAGGCGCTATAGGGATGTTTTTAACCCCAGACGCTTTGATGTTTAAGGTAAAAAGAGGCTGATTCATTACACAGACAATCTTAAAAATAAATCCTCATTATTGCCATCAGTGGAGAAACCTTTAACATAGGCTATGTTCAGACTGCTGGCAAATCGGATATTATTTTTTTCTCAAATCAGGTCTTTTCAAGCAGACTGTCTGCACTATTAATTGCAAGCAATCAAATCAGATTTGTCTGTCCAGACGTAACCAACTTATCTGCATGGGTTGCTTTGGTTATGACGCAGACGTACCCACGTTGTTGAGGATTTCAAAACAGACATCTCGATCTCCAAATAAACGTCTGTCAAGTCGCAGTTGCGAAACTCCTCTGTCCTCTGCGATGGAGGAGACTAGTATATATTGTATATGCCATGCAGCATGTCACAGAAGACTGATGGAAAAGGCAATTTGAAATCCTATTTGAGCAGCCAGAGCATCCAGACTGAGATGCATCTGTAAAAATATGATTGGAATCACATTTCAAACCACCTCTGTATCTTCTTTTTTTCGACTTACACAAAACCCATCTGAATATGCAAAAACCTAGATAAGGCCATAGAACCTTTCTGTTAATCAAAAGGTTCTAGTGCTACAACATTCTTTTATATTTTCTTCACACTATTGTTTACTGGGGAGTCCAAAATGGTTATTCTTGCTATATGGCATTGTTGGAAAAACCCCTTTTGGAGCATTTTTTTTTTTTAACCACACATGGCAGGCATGTATTTTGAAGCACATGGTAGCATGTACCGTTGTTAATCTTTTGCATATATCCATGTTGGCTGGTTTTGTTTTCATGAAACACCCCTTTTAACATTGGCGTTCTTTGGTGTTTGTTTTAATGTCTTGGTTCACAGTTTTGTTCAGGCTAATGATTTGTCTGGTTTCTTTTCCACAGAAGTAGCTATTTTCTGTCACTCTTTGATTTCTTGAAACACTTTAGCAGCTTTTTTTTGTATCTGTGATTCTTTTTAATAAAGTGAAATGTGAGAATTCCCTCTGTTTGGTTAATGTCATAGTCACAACCCAATGGCTGTGACCTGTTCTTTTAATTGTCAGCACATCTCACTGTGTAAACCCCATCAACAATGGCACAGTGAGAATATACTGAGCAAGTGTGAAGAACACTGGCCTGCCAGCTAATTAGCAGTTGCCTCTTATCTAGCTGCCTGAAGACAAATCTGCATAGCTTCAGATCTGAAATAATTTTGCAGTCATTACTTTAGATAAGTAGTTTGCTTAGTCAGTTGACTTTCTCCTGCATGTGTGATGGGTGTGCGTACACAAAAATGAGATTAGCAGGCAACACCCAGCATGTTTACACTGGATAACATGCCCCAGTGGTATCACAGCAACTCAACAACTAAATTTCTAGTTTAGTAAATTGCACAATTTCAAATATGTAGTGACTCACTTTTAGTATTATGAATCGCTCTCTTTCTGATCTATAGGACAATTAAATCATTTCATTTAGTGACCGTATGATTTTAAATTCTGCAAAACCCTAAGTAAGTCTGTATGCATGCTGTAAACTGTACTAGTTGCTATATCTGTTCAATTAAAAACAGGTCTAGCTGAAGAACAATATGTACAGTAACATTTGCCAAGTTTTCTGTGGAGAATAGGAAACAGCTGTTGCACCCCCTAGTGGCCAAAACTATTACCGTTTGCTTGCGCTCCTGTTATATTCCAATGTTAATGTAGTTTTGATATCAAGCTCTAATTACCTACTGATGAAGCCATTTAAAAAATTGCACACTCTTAAAGCATTTTAAAACCAGCCTTTGTCCTCTTTTATTGTGAGTGCTATCCCTTTAAATGTATCCCACAGGCGGAGCCATGGCTGCCATCATCAGTTCTGTGGGTGTTGCTATCCTCGGTGCCGCCTCAAGTTACTTTGCTTACCAGAAAAAGAAACTGTGTTTCAAAATACAAGGAGGTGAGTTTGGCACTTTTCTTCAGTGAGAGAATCAGAATCCTTATATAAGCACTACCTTGGTTTTGATTTATATAAGAAGCTTACTTTTTTGAGCAGTTCTGATTGCAAAAACAAAACAACTCTTTAGACTTCAAACTTTTTTACTGTTAAAACCTTTTAATCATTTGCTTCACAACTGTATATTAACACTTTTGGGAGCCACAGTACTTGGGTTATTTTGAAGTAGCTCAACTAACGCAGCAGCTCTTGTAGAGGAAGTAGGGGTTGGGCGTGTGACGTGGCAAGCAGTTTAACTGCTTTGCTTGTATTACAAAAGCCCTCGGGTCCTCAACAGGTGGCTCTGTGGCGCAATGGATAGCGCATTGGACTTCTAAGCTACACTTAGAGAAGTGATTCAAAGGTTGTGGGTTCGAGTCCCACCAGAGTCGTGTTTTTTGAGAGAGTGTTCAAAAGAGGATAACAGTACAATTAGTACAGAATTGTCCAAGTGTAAGTTCTGTTATAAGACTTTAGTAACAAAGTTTATGAAAATGGGTTTAACAAAATGAATTCATGGGATAAGCTAAAAGGTACCTTTTTTATATAGGGCAGGATCCAGAGAGTGGCAAAAACCGTGGTACTCACTCTGATCCTCAAGGTAAGGTGTTTTTTTATTTTTTATTTAATTTATTTTTCCTGTATGTTATGTTTTAAGCTTAACGTGAATCTAAGAATGCAATTCTGACACGATGTCATATACAATTTTTTTTTTCATCTAACTTTTCATATCATGGAGAGAAGTTATATTTGTTTGACCAGTTTTCTTTTATATGGATTTCATGCATTCTGATACAAGTTTCACCTAGTAGATGACATAATTTACTATTTTCTCTCCCAAAGTTCTCAGCAACCTGCTCCGTTTATCGTAACTGCGTTGGACATGCACACTGAAAGTATATATGCACACTGAGCATGTACAGCTATGGAGAGCCTAACCCTACGGGAAACATCTGTTACATGAAAGGCTGGTTTAAAACTAATATTTTAAGAATCTTAGTGTAAGTGTGTTTTTGTTTTGTTTTGTTTTTTTATTGGATTATCTAAGTTGTATTGACTCTAATCTTTATTTTGTTTAAGAATGTATCTTTTTTTTCTGTATTCAATCTTTTGTGTAACTAACTGTTCATCTTTAGAGGAGGTAGAGTCACTAAATGGCTTTTAGTGTTCTTTTAGTATTTCAAATAGTGCCAATGTAAGATACTGCACTTTAAAACTTTAAAACGACAAATTGTTACTATTTTTGTAGAAGTACAGTAAGTTGCATAAGGGACTTGCTATTGTAAAGCGCAAGCTGTCTATACAGATGAATGCACCGTTTAGGCTTTTGTTCATTCTTGCATTAGAAACTGCCGCCTTTACCAATCAAACAGAAGACTCTGAGGAAGAGGATGATGATGTTGCTAATAATGTATGCTGATGAGTGGCAAAATGTCAACTAAAATAAAATGGAGTTTAAAATTATGGGATGCCAACTCACTTCTATATCATTTGCATTTTTATATTTAAATACATTTAAAATAGAATGGAATAATTTGACATGGTAAAAAACTTATTACTGTAAATACTGCTGAAGATGGATGAGTTTATAATCACAAGCAATTTGCATTGAATGCGTGTGTAATGCATCTCTTTTACCATCCAGAGAACTTATGATTGATGATTTATTGTGTGTAATAAAGTGTCTAGTGTCTAAATTATGCATTTGCTGTTTCTTAACCAAATAAAGTCTATGTCCATTTCTGGATTAATAATGGATCATTCTGATGTTGCTGAAAATAACGCAATGTTGTGTTCTTTCATTGAGCGCCGCGGGTGTTTTCCTTTCAGTATTCAGTGTAATAAGTTAAATGAGTCTATATTCGATATCGGTAGATCTATGCTCAGTCGTAGTAGCGGGGGTTGGATGACCCCTGTCGCGTGACCATTAGGCTACTAACAGTTTTCACTTGTCACTGAGCGTGGATTGAGGCGCGCTGCTATTTGAAGATAGCACGACTATCGTTTCATCGACTTGCCATTTATTTTAAACACTGCTTTTTACCCCAGCCAGCAATGACATGTGGGGCCCAGATGAGGGCTTCATGGGCGGCAAATGTGGGCCCCATTATGGGCTTGCACCCGGGATCCACATTG
>JAFVLL020033464.1:0-41773 GCA_021397915.2 Tor tambroides | reverse complement strand
CTACTATTACTTACCGGACCCACAAAGCCCAACAGTCCAGTGCGTGTGAAGGGAACGTCTCCAATAGGGGTACCACCTGAGTTTACAGGAATCACCTGCAGCAAATAAGGTCAGTGAGACATTGTTTTGAGTGAATGTGTGTATTCTGTGTATTGATTGTAGAAATATTACTTTCTATGCATTTTATCCATACCTCAAATGTGTTCTTGGTCACCCCGGGCAGGCCGTAGTACATGGTGCCTCCGGCACGTGAGTTCAACACTATCTCTCCGATCTCATCGGTCTTACAGAGCATGGGCGGCCCATCGGGCTTCACAATACACATCAGAGCTGTGGTTCAGAAATAAAAAACAGAAATGCTCTCTAATGTAATGAACTTAAAGTAACTGAAAAGGAAAAAAAATCAAGAGTGCATTTAAGTCACTTCTGTGCCTATACAATACTTAATAAAAAAAATAAAATAAAATAAAATAACATTTTTCCCATTACACTGCAGTGATAATGACAGTTTAGACAAACTTTAAATGATGCATAAATGTGTTTGGACTGTGTTCGCAAATATTGTATTTTGTACAATTTTGGTTCATGCTACTAAAAGGACTAAAATCAGATACTCAAAAAGTAAAGTTTTTGCTAATATATTGCATGCTAAATTTGTTGTCATTACCCATTAGTAGTTTCCAAGTTCAAACTTGGAGACAGTTCACACCACGCTTACATGATCTACAGTGAAATTTTCAAATAGTTGCGGAGTCTCACCTCCAGGCATGACATGTCCTACATCTTGCACGGTAAGGGCAGAATTCTTATCCTCTGTGTTGACCCGAATCACCCCGTGACTGAGTCCTGCCATTGACAGAATGGCCCTGGCAGGAAGCGGAGTGCCCTGAGCACCAGGCCTAAACACATAAAGTGACTTTAAAGCATATCTATGCAATTAAGTGTACAACGATGATGTGTATAGCTCTTAATACATGCAGGTACCTGCGGATGGCCACCGTCATGGCCTCAGGGGAGGAAGCACATGGACAGATCATCTCAGGTTTCAACCCATGAGACTGAAACACGTTCAGGAATGCATCACATGAAGACACAGACCCTAAGACAGAAATATGGATCATTAATTGCACTGAAATACAGAAATACAGCCACTTCAAGCTCTTTCCCATAGCATGTTTACTCACAAGGATTGGCTCCATCAGCTACGATCAGCATGCGCAGGGAAGACAGATTGGTGTCTTTCTGATCTCTGTGAGCCATCATAGCCCAGTGCAGGTCTCTACATTTCACCAAGGCCACACGAGCTGTTCATACATGAAAGACATTTAGATACTGTAGCACAGAACTGTTGATATTTGGATAATGTGACATGATTTCTTTCTAGATGATTGACCATCAGCCAGATTGCTGAAACAATTATATGCACAGATGATAAGGATGTCTTTACCTTTGTGAACATGAACTCTCTGCACCCAGGACAGTGGACAAGCCTTCATGACAGAGTATGGCACACTAATAGTGTGGATCCTGTTCATGACACTCTGTAAGAACACACAAACACATGGAGATTAAATACTGGAAGTCATGCAGGAAGTCTGTAAAACTGAAAATAACTGAAATATTCAGAGGAATCACACTCACCGTTAGAACTCCATGCCAAAGGCCTGAGTCTTTTTTGAAATCCAGGACATTAACCAGTGTTTCTCCTAAGAAAGAGCACAGAATAATACAATTCTCTTTGAAAAAAGTACATTACTATAATAGCATAATGTTTAGTAATATTATATTATTTTATATTATATTATAAATTAATATATGAAATAAATGTATTAAAAACTAGAAATAAGTTGCATTGGCCACTATATGAAATAAATCAGTTAAACGAGCAAAATTACAAAGATTTAAGCTAAAATTAAAAATATAAAAATAAAAGCCAACTCAAAATCACAATAAATACTATAATACTAAAATAACACTGATGGCAAAGGTTAAGTCATTTTAGACCTAAATTAAAAGTGTAAAAAATTTAATTCTAAAAATTATATAGGCTGATAAATTGAAGCCAGTCAATAGGTCAAGATTCAACAATTTTTCAGAAGGACAAAGTCTGGATAACAATTTGATGAAGAATTAAATGGAAAACAATTACACAGAAAACAAGTAATCTCCACTTCAAATTACTATTCAGAAAAATAATCTAATTAGTATAAATCTAATGAAATAATCTATGACTAAGCACTGGCTATAAATTAATTTATCTTATTGCTTAATTCTAGAGCCAAGAGTCGCTCAGCGTTATGCTATTGCAATAACAGGTTTCAGTGCGTTTGTTGTGCAGTAGTATTGTAGCACTCACCTTCACAGTAATTACAGGCCTGTGTTAGAGCCTGACAGTGTGTCAGCATGGAGATTTTCGACACAGCCACTCCCATCACTGTACCCTCCTTAGAGGCCTTGTACTGAAAACACACACATCACAGAATTAGAGAGATTGAAAGGATTCTTACTCATCTAAACAAAGGTGTGCGCTCTCCTGCCTGCACTCACTTCTATGTATGCAGTGTCAGTATTTGCAGTAGGTATGTGCGGCTGCCAGTCCTTGGAGGGTTTAGTGAGATACTTGGTATCAGTGACCACCCATTTGAGTCGAGGCCATCCTGTAAGAAAACAGGTTAGACTTCCATTCAACAGCTTCAAAAGAGAACTTGATGGATTTGAGGAAGCAAGGTGATAAAATAAAAAAAGCAACAGGGAACTAACCTTTAAATTGCATTATTTCTCCATTCTGGGTCTTTGGAAGTCCTTTTAGACACACTTCACTAGTAAGAGCGAGACTCACACCACAGCTGCCCAATAAGAAGCCTATCTGCTGACTTCCTGCATCCTAAAAATCAGATAAACAACTGTGAGCATTTCATCTAGCTAATATCATGTTTGAAGAGTTGTTCATACTTAATCTTCTCTCATACCTTTCGAGATAAAGGCACCTCAATTGGGACAGGAATGACCTCAGCAAGAAGGCACCCATAAAAGGCCACCCAGAACATCCCAGGGTCACTGTTGGGATAAACTAACGCCACCTAAAAGGAGAAATATGGAGAATAAGACACAGCCTTGAGCTAAGAGCAGTATATGATTGCAGTGTACCAAGTACTATGTTGAAAACTTACCCTATCTCCAGGTTTCAGAACTGGTTCATTTTTGGTGCCAAGTTTGTTTAACAGAGTGTACGCCAACTTCAGACTGCGACTCCACAGTTTACCTACAGAGATCAAGGGGTGACAAGCTTACTAGACACAATATTTTAAAAGAATTAGTCAGACAAATAATAAATATAATAGCATATGGGTTTTGAATGACATGAGGGTAAATGATGACAGAATTTTCTTTTTAGGTGAACCGTTCCATTAAAACATTGCAAAACTACTTGTGCCAATCTAAACAGTGATGCATCTTACCATAGGTAAGGGTGTAGAGTGGTTTGCCGGTGATGTCCAAGGCAGTGAGGGCTGGACTCTTGGCCTGTGTGGCTCCCCAACGTGCCAGTGCCGCCTGCAGAGCTGGAGGCCAGTTACTGACCACCCCTAGTGGCTCCCCCTTTACTGGAATGATCTGTCGCCCCTCTGGCCTGGGTGTGTTGGGATCTGGCTGTGGAACTGCAAGTAGAGAAGACAGAATATAGGTACAGTGGAGTCCAAAAGTCTGAATACACACCGAAAATCTGGGACTAATTCTAGGTCACTAATCAGGTAAATTTGTGACTCTGATCAAGTCACTCTTTGTAAAGATGATCAGATGTTCTTGCTTCCACTGAAGCTCAAGATGCTCTTTAGATCATTCTTAAATCATGCTGGAGAACATGATAATCAATTTCTACAAAAACTTGTAAAAATTATATTCTGATATAATTTGCAACAAAAAATGTATTGAATTATAAAAGAATTTAGAAGCAAAATAGAAGCATTTTCTGTATATTAAGAAAGAAGACCAATAAATGTAGTATGGCACCAAAAATAGATTAATACCTTCCACAATCTCTTCAGAGTCATCCAGGAAGAACTCGCTGAGTGGAGGCCGCTTGGGTCTCTTTAACGTATTAAGCAGCTGTTGTATTTTGGTGGAGACACGACTGTGTGCTGGAACACCTGTTGACAGAAATATTCTCATTCACCTGTTCATATCAGAGGAATGTGAGCTGGTCAAAGGACACCATATGGAACAGACAGATTCAAAGCAAATACAGATGATTCAATCAGGAGGTTTGTCACAACAAGCAAGCTGGAACAACACAGAATCATACAGGACCAAGTTGGGAGGACAAAACCACTGGGTGTCACTGCACTGCACTAAACACCCCTCCACCCCTACCTTTTCCTACAGTCAGATGGCATCACGAACAAGAAGGAAGCAAAAAAACATTAAAATGTTAACAGAAACACAACAACATCAATTTGCAATCTATCTTAAAAAAGGCACTGACAGGAAACAGTTTGTGTTGCTCACTTACCAAGTGAATAGTGTTAATGAATACCAGTGATGAACCAGGCATCACTTTTACATATTACACAGGAAGTGGAAAAAGACATTCAAATAAATGAATTTACACTATTTTTTTTTTTTTTTTTTTTACAGTCGCTTGTGATTACTGGATAAGGATTTTTTTTAGATAGGTTTTCTTGCAAACAAAACACGGCTGAGCATAACTGGAATGAAATTTGATTTTTTACAATAATAATAATTGGAGGTTTGTTTTATATATATATATATATATATATATAAAACAAACCTCCAATTATTATTAATATATATAAAAAACTAATCTAAAACTATAAATAAGCTGTAAACAGCAATCATATCTTCTACGAATTATTTATATATTTTCTATTAATTAATTCTCTTATTTATTATATACAGAAATTTTTAAAAATCAAAGATGATTTATTAATTTATAATTAAATATATCAATATACAAGTTTCTAATAACAGCTAATTAGCTGTCTACCAGATGTTAATATTAAATGTTAATATGGGATGTTGTAGAAGAAAAACTGCTACTGGGTAAGAAAATACACCAAAAATCACACAAAAACACAGACTAATAGGAATACATTATTAGCAGTGCTTCATAGGATGAACAAATCATTCATTTCATTAAAAAAAAATCGGAATATTTTAATACAATATATTGCTTTGAATAAAATATTCAGCACAGAACTAGATATGTGATGTTGTCCATACCGTCGGCAGTGTCCATCATGCTGGAGCGGCTCTGGCCACGGCTTATGCCCCTCACTGCAATGTTGGGTGGCAGGTCCACTCTGGAGTTCCTGTCCTGAGGCACTGTGGACGTGACGTCAGGCGGAATGCTGCTGCTCTCTGCAGTGAGGACACATGACAGCACAGTGATTCATCCGGTGAACCCGTTCACATGCTCAATATGAAAACAAAACTGAACAAACAGGTTTGATTAGTCGTATTAATGCTGACTGATTTGGAAATTATGATTTGCTACTGCTTTGTTTTGCCTTGACCAGGTCATTAACAGTCAAATAGTGCCTAAGTAAGTGTGAGACGACTATAAAACTGAAGCTCTTTTGTGTGTGTATTAGTGGTTGTCTATGATTCAGCACCTGAACATGTGTGTATGTGTGACTCATTATCCTGCAGTACCTATGCGGGTGTGTGCCAGCACGTCAGCGAGCACGCTGGTCTGCCCCTGACTGTGGTTGTGAGTTTTGCCGTCTCCGTGAGAGAGGGTGGAAGAGGCGGAGGAGGAGGTGGAGGAGCTCTGGACAGAGCGGTTGATCCAGTACTCGGGACTCTGAAGATTCTGAGCCAGCATTGCACTGATTGCAGCCTGACGCCTCCGCAGGGAGCCCTCGTCCTCTGATGCTGACGATGTATCTGTGGTGACACATAAGAACAAGTTATTTATGCACAGAAGCCAAAAAACTAAATGCAGGTAAGACAACAAAAGACAGAACCTAATAAAATGCCTTAAGAGAGTATTAGCAGTGAAATTGTGGTTGCTTAATTAAATGAATCACATGTATCAAATTTGCTATATATATGTGGCCCTCTTCTCATATGAAGGCCAGGGTGTGCCCTAAAGGTTCGGATGTGCCTGTATTTTCTGAGACCCTGCTGGTCAGTGAGATCTGGACAGAAGGAGCAGCAGAAGGCTTGTGGGCGAAGCAGGACCCACCGGGAGGAGTGCAGTTTTCCGCAGGAGACTGGACGAATGCTGAACGACGCTTGGTGGGCATGGGAAGGGCCATCTTCTCCTCTTTATGCCTGGCCAGAGCTGCCTGCACAGCCTCTGTGTGGATATCTACCAGACAGATGCAAAGAACAATGAGAAGAGAGAACGGAGAGTACAGAAAGGCAAACGGAGAGAAAAACAGTTACACAATGGCACATGACAGAAGGCAGATGAGGCATCCAGCAATGTCACCAAACAGTGACTGTAGTTACTAAACTGACTCATGTAGAGACAAAGAAATGTCTCTTCGTAGTGACAAATACATTAGAGAGATACATAGAGGCATTCAGTAACACAATGCACATTTATTTGGGCCTGGTTTGAGAAACGGCTTGAGGTTTGGCTGGATAGTACCTTCTGGTTGATGCTGTAACTACACAATAAGGGGACAAAAGGCATCTTTCTCCATTGCTAGCTTTTTAAAAATCCTCCATCCTCCAAAAATTATAGATGTTTTGCCTTGTAAAAATGTGAAATGGGCTTCCTTGGGTCAGCCTCAAAAAGGTAACTGTAGAAACGTAAAGTGCTGTTCAAAACTCTGGAGTCAGTAAGTCTCCAAACTTTTGTTTTTCTTTTCTTTTTTGTTTCTTTAAAGAAATTAATACTTCTATTCAGCAATAATGCATTAAAAATGGATCAATTGACAGTAAAGACTTTTACAATGTTACAAAATATTTCTATTTCAAATAAATGCAGTTCTTTTGAACTTTGTATTCTTTAGAGAATCCTGACAAAATGGTCTCCTCAAAAAATATTAGGCAGAACAACTATCTTAACATTTACAATAGTAATAATAAATGTTTATTGAGCACCAAATCAGCATATTAGAGTGATTTCTGAAGGATCATGTGACACTTAAAGGGACAGACCACCCAAAAATGAAAATTGTCATTAATTACTCAACCTCATGCTGTTTCAAACCCGTAAGACATCTTTGGAAGAGAAGAAATTATTGAATAAAGATGTTATTTTTGTTTTCTTTGCACACAAAAAGTACTGTAGCTTTGTAACATTATGGTTGAACCACTGATGTCACATGGACTCTTTTAACAATGTCCTTACTACCTTTCTGGGCCTTGAATGTGTCAGTTGTGTTGCTGTCTATGCAGAGTCTCTCGGATTTCATCAAAAATATCTTCATTTGTGTTCCGAAGATGAACGAAGGTCTTACGGGTTTGGAACAACATGAGGGTGAGTAATTAAGGACAGAATTTACATTTTTGGGTGAACTACCCCTTTAAGACTGGAGTAATGGCTGCTGAAAATGCAGCTATCATCAAATGATACTGCATTTTAAAATATATTAAAATAGAAAAAAGTTATTTTAAATTGTATTATTTCACAATACAATAAATGCAGCTATGGTGAGACTTCTTTCAAAAACATTTAAAAAATCTTTGAACAGTAGTATACTAGCGAACTGATTTTACTTACCTGACCGGTAGCGGTCATCTCGTGTTCCCCCGCTGCGGTGAGCTCTGTGTTGCCGTGGGGCAGCAACAGGGACGGCATTAGGGGTAGAGGTAGGGTCTGAAGAAAGGCCCGGGGTCAACTGGATGCTCACATCCACATCTATAAACATCACAGGGTAAGTAAATAATGGTGAGAGTGAGTAAATAATGACAGTAAGCTGTAAACATATTTGGTAAAACATATTTATGTTATATATACAATATTAAGGCGGGTCAAAATCAGAGTAGTAACTCAGAGAGGGCAGAAGTGGACAGCAGGGGGTGAACTTTAATTTCAAAGCACTGAAATGGCACCTTTGAAGATACACTGACACATTTGATATAGGGGGTTTCGAATTAAAATGTATCTACACAACAAATATGGCTACATATCGTGAATGAGATATTTGAAGGTCAAACCTATTGTGTAAACAATATATCCCTGCAATCTAGTATGTAATGGTTTGTGTAACGTCAATTATGAGGTCACTGAACTGTTAAAACTCACCAATTTAGTGAACTTACCTGTTTCACTTCCTGTTTCAGGCCTGCCAGTGTGCTGCTGTATATGTATATGTATGTGCGTGTGTTTGTTTGTGTGTGGACATTAACAGGCCGGAAAGACCCTAAGAAGTGTGATAGCTGATGGCATGATCGGAAAAGAATTACTCAAAGTTTCCAGAGAAGAAGATGGTCTATAATGGCTGCTTTGGCCACAAGAATATTTCAAGTGTTCATTTTATTTTTAAAGTGCAGTCTCTTAATGAAGATATTGATGCCTTCTACAGATCACCATCAGGGTGCAGCATGGAGCCACACATTTGCAAACAATACAAACAATCACGGAGACATATTTTATGGAACTGGGTTTAAATAGTGCAACATAATTAATGCAATGTGACAGATGTCATACTTCTACATTATATTTAATTGACTCGGTCAGTGTGACGATGGCAATGTGTGGCATGCAAAAGAAGAAACAGAGAGGAAGAGGAAAATTAGCTGACAGGAAGTCTGTGTGGTGAGCCTTACTTTGGGTCTGTGGTACAAACGGTGCAAGAAATTTAGCTCGTTTCTTTTCATAGCCCTTCTGTGTGATGTCACCTGTAGGAACAAAACAAACGACACAAATATATAAATATTTTGTTTGAGATGTGATGGGGCCACACGTCTACAACCATAAGCTGAGCTTTCTGGCTTTGTGACAACTGGTGAACAGACAACACACACAATAAGTTTCTCGCAGTGTATTTCATAATTAGCGGTTATTGCAAAAGCAAAGCATCCCTACTATTGCTCATACTTATGGTTAACTCGTATCTTAATGCTTTCTTCTGTAGAACGCAGGAGGAGAAATGCTAAAGAAAGAGCTTGTCAAGGGGACTAGAGCTGTCAAGCTCAAAAATGGCAAAATAGCACCATAAAAGTAAGATTTAATTATTGGTCAATTGTTTATTTAATTTAAATATTTTTTATTATTTTTGTTATATTTTCAGTTGTTTTCATTTATGTTATTTTACCAGTGTAGTATTTATTAATATTTTAAATTAGCTTTGATTTTTACTTTAGTTTATTTAAATATATACTTCAAGTTTTATAATTGTGATTTTGTAATTTTTATTTTTTTATATATATATCTATTTTTCTTTAATCTTATTTCAGTTTTAGTTTTTTTTTTGTCAAAACATTTCTGATTTTAATTTAATTAAATTTTTCATATAGTAGTTCTATAGTTCTAATTAACCATAACAACACAGCTATATGCTATATTTTATTAAGTCACATGATGATAAAAATCAACATTTACCTATTTGCACTTACACATATATTCAAACCATTTGCTTCATAATTGATCAAACAACCACCTGAAGGTTAAATTGATGTGGATTCGGATAACATGACTTTCAGTCTGCTCCTCACATAACGCTATCAGCTTCAGAAGACCTGAAACAATCATACTGACTGCTTTTCTAAAATGTTTATGGTGCTCTTGAATTATTTTGAAGCTTGGCAGCCCAGATCCCCATTCACTTTCATTGTAAGGTAAACAGTGGCCAGTACATTTTCAACATTTCTCCTTGTGTGTCCCACAGAAAGAGGAAAGCCATAAGGTTTGAAACAACACAAGAGTGAGTAAATAATGACAGAATGTTCATCTGTGGGCTAACGGTTCTGTAAAATTAAGGAAAAACAAACAGAAGCAAAAAAAAAAAAAAAAATACAGAAGGATGGCCATGTGAGTCACAATCCTTGATCCTTTTCATTTTCTCATTTCTCTTAAAGTACTTTTTGGCCTATTACCATCAAAGTCCACTCTGAGAGCACTTCAAACTCAAACAAAGCACCCACCTCTCACCCAGATTCTCACACACACACACGTGTCTCCTCTAAGCTGTGGCAAACAAGTAGCTCCTAAACTCCAGTGACACACAGCTGGATGAGATTCACACCTCGTGGCCTGTGGCGAGTTTGAGGCAACACGCGTTACGCAGCCAAATCGGGGCTAAACAAAACCAGGAGTGACAGATCTGCTGACGACTGTCGTTTTTCCAGAGGAAACAACCGGGCTCCGGGTACTTTTCTAAACCAGATCTGGTCCGTCTAGGAGACAGCTGTCAGCTTCAGGTGATAAGATTACACACAATGGTGTTTATGCTGAAAAATCAACATGCAACATGTCAGCATGAACTTCGCAGACAAAGGAAGTGAAAAAGAGGCAGGTCAGAGGGGCCAAGTGGGCCAGTTCAGCTATGAGGGGGAGAAAAAAAGAAAGCAAGCAGAGAAAAGAAAGCGAGAGAGAGAGATGGCCCTTTCTGTGGTTGTATGAGAAGGGACAGGCTGCATTGAGCACAGACTTCATGCCTGGTTACTCTGCTTAAGAATGTGGCCTAGAAACACAACAGCCCTTTCCTGACCCCTCTGCTCAGTATGCGACAGCTCACACACACACACAAAATATTTCTTATTCAAACATTTTACAAACAATTTAAATGTTATTTGTTTTCTTTGCACACAAAAAGTATTCTCATAGTGTCATAAAATTAAAGTTGAACCACTGATGTCACATGGAGTATTTTAATAATGTCCTTAGTACCTTTCTGGGCCTTGAATGTGGTAGTTACGTTGCTGTCTATGTAGGGTCAGAAATAGGCTTGCTGTGATAGACGGTGTTGACAGTTTTACCGGTGTGAAGTCGCAAGACCGTTTACGTCACTTGCCCACCACGGCACCATCCCCCACCGTCGTTTTGATTTTTTTTTATAGTAATAAAAATCATTTAGTTCAGTTAGGGAACAGACACTACAATTAAAACTGAACACAGCTGTTCAATGCAGCATGCCGAATGACAGTCGCATCACAGATCGGATATAATTTATCACACGAGGAGAGTCGAGCTGAAGAGTGAGGTGAGGCAGACGATGGCGGAAGTGTTTTGAAACGAAATGCAAAAGCGCCTGTTTTAAAAATATTTTGGATTTTGAAAAACCTGTTGACTTCTGCCATTTATCTAAGGTGATTTTAGAAGGTTTTTTTAAACATTTGTTTCTAATTTATTTGGTTCCACAGTGTTTGCTAATGTTTATTTTATTTAAACTTTGTGCAATTTATTTATTTTATTTTACATCAAGGTGTAGTCTATGCTGAACCTCAAGCTTTCTTATTCGTTTTGCTAATAAACGTTCTACGTTTCTTATTTATTTGGTTCCACAGTGTAGGCTAGTGATTTTCAGTTTTGAAAAAGAAAAGCTTGCCACAACGCACCAGCAGATATAATAATAATGAATGTGTCAGGGAAAAACAGCAAGGAGACTGCATTAAAGTTTTAATATCTTATTGATAAACTAGTGCTTTCTGTGTTTTCGGCTTAAGAATGAAGTCGGCGACACTGACTCGTCATCTCAGCAGTAGTGATGCGCCCGTATGCTTGTTATGGATTACATAATCCGAGAATATTTGTTTTCTGTTTGAATTGGTTTATTTTAAAGTAGACATTTCACTCTCTATTGATATATTTTTTATGTCTGCAACACACACAGTGTTTCGGAGCTTCACGCTCAAGCTCACAGAGATCGAGACAGCAGAAAGCTCCTGTTTGCTTTCATTATTTTACAAAAGCACAATATTTTGTTGTTATAGTGAGTGCACACAAATAAACAGAGTCTTTACAGATTCAAAAGATGTATTACTCTTATCTGTATGACCAAAATGACGGAGTATTTTTAGAGAAAGTGACTGTCTTGGCACCTCCATCTGTCATGCAGTGAACGCGCTACTGCTCAGCTTCCACACTCCGCACAGACACTTCAATAGCGCACATTTTTCTAGGTTAATATTAGATTGAGCGGTGAAGTTGCTACTACATAAATCTTTCAGATGAAAAGCCATATTTGAAAGTGAAAGTAAAATGCGCACGGCACTATTTAAAAGTGAAGGAAAGTGAGGAAAAGAGGGAAAACTCAAACGACCCCCACAACGGTGATACCAGTAGTAGTGGGCGATATAACCTCAAAATTATATCACGATATTTCAAGAATATTTGCGATAATGATACTTATGACGATATAGAAAAAAATATGGAACAATGTTTTATTGGTGATTGCAGCTGGTAGGCAGCAGCATTTATTAGTGCAAACACAATGAAGGGCATTTTCCATCCTTTTCCAATGAGCTACTGTCATTGATGACAGACTACCTAATTCGAAGTGTAAATCTATTGTCATAAGGTGGCAGAAGCAGCATTATAGTGCAATAGTAGTGACCTGTGTTGGGCAAGTCACTTTAAAAAAGTAATTATAGTTACTAGTTACTTCTCACAAATAGTAACTGAATTAGTAACTGAGTTACATCATTATAAAAGTAACCAATTACCAGGGAAAGTAACAGTTGCGTTACTTAAAAAAAAAAAAAAAAAAATGTTCAAATGTGTCAAATAACTTGGATGACTCCAATATTAAATGTGAAATGAATGAAATGGACACTGCATAGAATAAATTATTATTTTTAAACATTGTACACTAATACAAAACAACAATTTAAAAATACTTAACACTGAACATTTTTTAACATTCTAGCAGACATTATACCAACAAAGCACAATTTAATTTAAAATTAATAATTTATTAATGAATCAGAAAGGAATTCTTTTAAAACATTAGAAAATATTACAGATACCAATTTGAACACTGTGAATGTTATAATAAATGTATTAATAGAGCTGTTGTAATTATTATCATTATTATTGTCTTCCTTTTTAATTTTATTTAACAAAACAACAGCAAAATTACAATACTAACATTTATAAATGTTGATAGAGCTTTTATTTTGACGGAAACCTGCAGGAAGTCCTCAGTGTTTCTCTTTGTTGACAGCAGCAGATTTATAAATTACTCTCATTATTAATTTGGGAAGATTCACACGTCACATTGTCACACGCCTTGTAAAATTCATAAAAATGTTACTGAGCAACTGAGGAGTAAAAGAGTTTCAGCAGAGATTTCCCTCACGGTTTGGACTTTGAACCCTGGCTAACGGGACAGCGCACCGAGCTCGTGCAGCGCTGTTTGAACACATGCAATCGTGCGTTTATTAGAAAACATAACGTTCTGCAGTTTATTCAATTGTTTAAGGCCATTTTGCGATTTTAATCATCATACAGTAACCAGCAACAACCACCCCTTCCTCTTATCATCGGAGACGTGCGATGCAGTACTAAGCGGTCGCTCGCTGTCGGTGCTTGTAATGATTTTTGCATCTTTCTCGGACAGTTTTAAATGCTTCCACACTGCCGTCATGTTTGCTGCATTAGTGTGTGCCTCTATTTGATCACGTCACGTCATTGTTCGGTACAATTTATTCAGTCTTTTTGCTTATTCTGCTAATTTCAGCTGCCGAACATTCGATGCATCCCTAGTAAATACGTCATCGCGTCGCTATATCATTGATATTGCAATATGATACTTTTTTTATCATGTAAAAATGTATACCAGTGTTATCGTGGACGGTATGATATGGCACACCCCTAGATACTGGTATTACCGGTGTTGTCACACATCGATTAACTGGTGGGAAAATTTCCTCACTGTCACAACCCTAGTCAGAAAGCTTTTGGATTTCATCAAAAATATCTTAATTTGTGTTCTAAAGATGAACAAACGTCTTAGAGGTTTAGAAACAGCATGAGGGTGAGTAATTCATGACAGAATTTTCATTTTTGGGTGAGCTATCTCTAAGTTTGCAGGGCATTGCTATAGGCAGTGGCCAGGGCATTACTATGTTGCTGCTATGTTGTTAATATGGTTTTCTAGAGAGTTGCCCAGAAGTGCCAGGTGGTCTAGGTAGTTACTAGGGCATTAATATAGTGTTAGTAGTGTGTTCTGGATGCTGCTTACCGGCCAAAAAAGGCTATCAAGTCTATGATATTTAGATGCTAGACTTGAGTTCTTCCTTCAATTTAAAAGGACAGTTCACACAAAACAAAAATTTACTCACCCTCATGTTGTTCTAAATCTATACAACTTTTTCTTCAGTGGAACATAAAAGATCATCATTTGAAATTTGTCCATACAATGAAAGCTTACGTTGTCCAAAACAACACTTTTAAAAATACAGTACACAAAGAGATTGAAAGGGTTTGGAACAACTGGTGAGTATTCAAAATGCATACAGCGGAGGATAGTTTACATGACAAAGTTTAATAATTAGGGTTAGGGATTTAATCGAATTCCTAAGCATAAGTTTCAGCAACAGTAATAGAGATGCTTGTCTCAAACCGCACTAATAAAGAGCTCAGCTAAAAACACTACACACACATACACACACACAAGTATGTGAGAGCGTAAAGCTGCTTTTTGCATGCAGGCAGCGTGCTGGGCATATGGAGGGATGGCTGACTGGACTCTCATTGTATGTGTGGGTGATGTGGGAGACTGATGTAATGCTGGGAGGGCAGCTGGGTCACACACACACACAGAGCAGGGTCTGTGTTCGCACAACAACAGGTCCGCACAAACTGGCAGTGCCACTCCAGCACTGAGCGAGCTTTGTGCCCACTCGCTCTCCTCTAAAGAGCTATTCTTCCCCTTCCTTTCTCACTTCCTTTCATCTGTTCGTCTACACGTACCTGTCTATTTAAGTACTGAGGAATCATGTGGACTGTAACTGATTGGCTGACAAACTCAAGAGACAAGAAACTTTGGTCTATTGTGACGGCTGTGATGTCTCAAGTTTGTGTGTGTGTGTGTAAGGGTCAGCGCACAGGATATGAACATTACCCCACCCAGCATGGCCTGCCAAAAGTGGTCTCAGTGTATTCATGGGGAGGAATGTGCTGATTGAATGATGACTGGGGCCAACTGGCTAGCAGAAAGGCAATGATGGCCAAATGGGATAGCTAGCCAGTTCCCTTCAGGACTCAAAACACAGACTTCACACTGAACGGACACACAAGCACATCATGAGCAGCCCCGATGTGCGTGTTTCTACAAATACCTGTTTAACGTCCACGCTGTTATCTGTGTCAGTGTGTCAGCACTTGGATTCACCCTACAAGCCTGTCAGGATCTGTGTGTGTGAGTGTGTTTACCATACACATGGCTCAAGCAGAGCCAGTAGCAGAGGAAATGATAAGCTTGTGGGGCTTCCTGCTCCATTGGGCCCCAGGGTGACTGGAAAAACCCATGAGCACAAGGGAGGAAGTGCAATGAGAACACACACTCATACACACACACACACAAGAAAGTGAGGGCAAAAACAAAGAACCCGACTAAGAGGGTGCTGAATACCCCACCACAGGAGTGCTGTGTTTTTTTCTGCGGGTTGCTAGGCTTCAGGCTTCTGCGGTCTCTAAAATGAGGCAAAGGCCCAGAGAAAGACAGGAATATAAATAACTTGCCTGATGATTTTTCATAATCTAGCCCATGCTAAAGATAACTCCCGTCAGCTAACGGCTCTCATTCCGCAACGGTTAATAAGTTGCTGAGGTGACGTCCTTGTTTAACTTGTACACCGCCTACTAAGCTGGGTGAAGGTTAATAAGTCCAAACTACAAGAAAATACCATTTCAGTCTGTCTACTTCAAAATGTCATATTTATTTCAGTGTGTTACTTTTCAGAATCAGAAAGAGCTTTACTGGCAAGTGTGTTTGCACATACAAGGAATTTGATTTGGTGACACAAATATCCAGTACACCGAGACAACAATTGTGAATTTTACTGAATTTAACAATTTTGAACATTGTTTTAATGTAAATTCTACACCAATTTATTTTTAATGTTTATTTTATTTTTAATATCTGACTGACTTGTCATTGGAACCTTTTAAATTCTAATTTTAATATTTTGCTAAACACTGAACTGCAAAAACACACTTGCACTGACAGTGATTTGCAATGAAAAAGTGACTGCAAGTTGATCATTTTCAGAGAAATTTGGCAAATTGAGATGATAAACAACATTGTGTATTGGGAATTCATCAATGTTGAGCAGTTTAACTTCATGTCCATTAGGACTACCAATGGGACAATTCAGAAGATGATTTGATTCATGATTCAGAGGTCAAATTCAGAATGATTCCATTTGATTCACAATGGAATTTGATTTGATTTGATTAATGATTCAATTATTTATTTTTCAAAATGCATTCTTTAAAATCTGCATGAAACTTTACTTTCCCGTTGTGAGATATATTCACATGAAACATGATCTGCTTCATAATGCAGTGATTTAATTGCTGTTAGTGTGAACACCCTTAACGGAAGAACTTGAGTAGTAAAACTGTCAGGAGAGCAACATGTTTGAACCGTAAACATACTTGAGGCAATCTACATAATATAATTGAAAACATCAGGATAGACAGCAAGTTTTAAGTATTTTACAACAAAAAAGCCACACAAGGATGTTCGGCAACACTTCTCAGTGATGACTCAACAAATCTGTGATCTCTTTTAAAACTGGTTCCCTGAAGCAAACAGGTCTTCCCAATAAAAGGATCCCTAAACGACTGTTCCCTACACTGAAAACACTTATCAAGGCTCTGTATACAGTCCAACTGATTTAAGACAACTCTTTATAAACACCCTCACAAAAGCTGCTTAACAGCCATTCAGTGTTACTCATAAAAACACAGTGCCAAAAGAAGAAGAAGAAGTGTCCTGAAGGCAGGAATGCACTGCTGCATATTTGACTTCGACCACAATTGGGTCAAATTTAGCTGCTGATGCATGTCACAGGGTGCAGGGGTCAGTCCAAAAGAATCAGCTGTTATTAAGATAATGTGATGAGCTGATGAAGATATTAACAGACTTAAAGGGCCCGACTAGGCAGATGGAATGTGTGGAATTACACACGGATATGCGAACACCCACGTGCACACATACTCGGCACACTTTAAATCCATATTTCATCCATATGGTGCGGGGCTCAGCGATAGACCCGCGTTGCTTCATTTTCAAATATACACAACTATTAAGGTTGTTATTTGTCAGTGCACATATGCAGGTCCATATGAGGGTGTTTTGAAAGCAAATAGGTTGTCAGCTTCCACCACTTTCCCAATCATTGAGGCCTGATGTTGCAATACACACAAACACTCTTGGTCAAATACAACTTCAAGATTTAATGCTCACGCAAATTTTGCTGCATCCCAAAGTTCAAGTTTGTTGATCTCTGCACTGCATATTTGCATCACGTTAGGATGTGTGACCAATAGAAGAGCCATACGTCATGTCCTGAAGTGAAAAAGTAACACCTCAAGAGTGCAGTGTTCTAGTAAAGTGGAGTAGACTGTATATTTACATAATGAATTTAAATTATTTAAATATTCTAAATAAATATGAATAAATTTAGGGTGACATCATATTGCAACCACTGCAGACCACTGAATTTCTGCTTATATTTTGCGCGGTGTTATTTGGACATCTAACTACAATGGCAAGTTTTTATGCAGGTGCAAGACAGGGTGTCTGGTGCTGATAACACTCCCTTGTCAGCTTTCACAACTATTGTTACCAACAGTGTGGATATCGAAGAGTCTATAGCACTTAAAGGTAAAATGAGTGTGGCGGTGCTGGGAATCAATCAATCCTAATTCTGTTTGTGTGTCTGCAGTTCAAAGAGATGATCTGAATCAACTAATGGCACTTTTCCACTGCGTGGTACGACTCGGCTCGGTTCAGAACGGCATGGCACGGCTCAGTTCGGCTCGGTTTGTGTTTCCACTGCAGTTTAGTACCGCTTTAGAGTGGGCGGGATTATTCACGTGTCGTTATAGTTGCGCCGCCTCTACTGCCGTGACTCCTGAAAAACTTTTTAATTCCGCGTCGCTCCATCACGCTCTCGCTGGATCCGCTCCTCGGCTATCAACGAGAGGAACGTCTGTATCAACAGACAACAAAACAGCCATTTTTTGGTTGTTAAAAGAAAGGTGCGCTCATTCAAAACAGTTGCGTTCGATCCTTTGCTGACTGTGCTGATTTAAATCTAGCGGGTCTGTTGTGTGTCGTGCCGCAAGTTCAATGACGCAGGCAGTGACGATTCTCTCCGGCCAATCAGTGATCAGCAGCGTTTACACGTCACGTTTTGGTAATGGTTCGGCTCGCTTGGAACCTCGGCCGAGGTGGTACTAAAAAAAAGTACCAGGTACCGTACCCAGTGGAAAACCCTCCAAAAGTGTGCCGTACTGAACTGTACTGTGCCGTATTATGCAGTGGAAAAGCGCCATAAGCAGCAGGATCGCAGACAGGGCCGTACCGTAAATCTCGCCCTGACATGTAGTGTTAAGATGCTGAACACTGCAATCTGTGATCACATGAGGGGGACAACCAAAACAAGGTGCTGATTGTAGTGGGTGATTTCTGGTTCTTCATGTATGGGCGACAGTCTGGTCTGTAGCTTCCTGGGTGAGAAAAAGCTCCTCGTGAGCAGCATAGAGGACTGATGGACAAACAGTTTGGATGGGGACTAGAAAATTAAGCAAACCTCTGTCAAGCCATTTCAACTGATTATTTCCCAAGACAAAGGAAAGTCACACCAAGTGTCTCCAAAATCAAGAGAGCTTTTAACCTAGACAGCATTTTTCGGTCTCATAGGTTTGTTCACTGTCTATGTAGGTAGCTCACTAGGTTTTAATACACAGCCATATTCTCTTTTAAATATAAATGTTTGGCACTAAAGACAGTATTTTTAGGAGACAAACACATTAAAAAGAATGAAAATGAGGTGACCAACAGCCTACAGCAGTTCTAGCAAGACTGGGGCCTGTTCTTTTGGCTGAGATGTTCAACTGCCTTCCATTTTTTAATGCAAGAATTAAAGCCACCTAAACGCAAGAAATAAGTTACATTTAAAAGATAAAACATAACTACTCTTATATTAAATGACACTATTTTATTGTGAACTTTGCAACTCTTTCATTTACTGTTTTTTTTTTTTTTTTTTTGCAGCACGACACGACAAATCCCTGCCAGTAAACTGATGCTGCCTCTTTCTAATTATGACGTACTGACACAAAGTTCAAACGACTGGCAACGGTCGCTTTGTCGCGTCCAGTTTAGACAGACTTCGGGGCCGTTCACGTCGCGCCTAAAAATGCGTTGAAAACGCCCGCCGCACTGCTTTCTCCTTCTTTCCAAAGTGCTCGAGAACTTGCCCTTTCGTGGTGTCTGCCTTTGCTAAGCAACCGTGACCTGCGCTCTCCTCGACGATGCAAAAGTTTCAACAAAGGATAAATGGTTTTACAGCACTGAAAATCGCTTGAAGTAGCTCTGCTACTAAATTTATTTAAAAATGGATATCTCTGGACAGCTGTCGCATCCTGTGTAGACTCGGTGTCTGTGCGTGAGCAAAGAAAACGATCAGTAAGTTATAAATATAACGATCAGTATAGGCCTACTAAACGTCGTACATCCTGCGATGTGACTACCGCGGATGCGCACATCACAATATCGATGCTGAAACAATATATCGTGCAGCCCTACTATAATCATAAAGTATACACAACATTATTATAGTATTACATAGTAATATTAATATGAATAATATTACCTTATTACTATATAGCAGATTATCATAGCATTTAGTATTATATATAAATATAATTATTATTATACAAAATAATATGTAAAAAATAATTTTCTATAATTCTAAATATTAAATAATAATACCTATTATTAGTTATTATTATTGTTATTAATGAGTTTGGCTCTGCACTAGAAGATCTGATAATAAAGTCAAACAGGCAAAGAGACAGGAATTCCCTGTAATCTGTATTTAATCCTTCCAACAGGGAGAATTCAGTACAGCAGAGGCAATACTGCTACACTACAGGGCTACATCCTGATACCGTCACGTTATGATTACAATCAGGGTCGGAAAGAACAAACTGATTGTCTGAACTGCAGCTTGTTGTTTCATGTAATGAGAGACCATTAGCTCTAATGACAATTAGGCTATGTGACTATTAGACTATCAGGCTGATTAAACTTCAGTAGAGGATGAGAGTGACGATCCTGTAATACAGTTAAAAGAAACAGGAAGACACACATCCTTCAGCAGGTTGGTCTTTAGTCAAATAAGCGAGATCTGTTTTAGTTTGAGCACCAAACAAATCAATAATCACACTGACCTTTGAGATCTGCTGGTTTGTAAAGCACACTTTTTAAAGAGTCGTGTCACTAGCATTCAGCAGATTGACACTCTCCATCAACAAAGTGCTCACAGATGTGTTCCTGCTTTCAATATTTACACACTGAGGCAGTTCAACAGCCATCAATGGCTCATTAAAAGCTCTGGGGTCGGTTGCACCAGCTAGACATAAAAAAGCTGGGTGTAAGCCCTACGCTGGGCTTTGCAACGTCCAGCTTTACGATAAATATTTACACCTGTTGCACCAACTAAAACTACGATCAGGCGCAGCTACGCCCGGCTGACACATTCTCCCGCAGTGATAGATATAGCGGAGATGACATTCACGCTGCAATGTCTACAACTACTAATATAGAACTGAATTGCTCAAGACATCATAACAAGTGAAGCCACATTTTCTAACAAGTCCACATTTTTATATAGTCTCCCTGCACGTTCCCATGACAGATTTCTTCAAACAAACATTAAAAATGAAGGTGGCAGGTTAAGTAAAATATAATGAATGCAATACAATGCTTCTCTCTAGTTATTTTTTTTCTAGCTGACTATCGAGGTTATATGTACAATAAATGTCTTTCCTGAAGAAGCCAAATGTGACTTTGTGACATTGTGTGTTTTACTGACGTCTTTCTGTGGCTGGAAAACCACATTTATAGTTTGTATTTTGTGATAAAACTGACAGAATTTGAAAGCTGATTAAAAGCAACAAAGCACAAAACTTACTTCGATTATTGAATGGCAGGCACGCTACAAAGCTAATGAATGGAATTTAAGACGTGAAATATTTCCAAGCATACTGTCCTTCCAAGCAAGATGTGGAATGGTAGGCTAAATTTGTTTTAATAATCCCATATCATATGTAATATTTTACTGCATAATTACAAGCTGTACATAAATATTTTTTTATTAGTTCAATTACTGTCGGCAGAGTGTTATAGTCAACACCGAGCTCCGCGATTGATATCGCTTATCCTGCCCGAAAAGTCTGCAGTAATAATTAACTAACAGACATGAATCCTAAAAACTAATAATGTCAGAGCAAATCATGAATATTCACTTTACACCTACCTCTGACTAGGCGTAAGATTTAGTGTCAGACGTAGCACTATGCCGAGATGGTGCAACGGGTATAAATTCTACGCATGACTTAAAGTGCATTTTACGTCCAGGCTAGCCTTACGACTGGGTGTACGTCCAGCTGGTGCAACCGGCCCCTGCAGTCCCAGTAACAATGAAACAGCCTGCGTTAGCACCAGGGGAATGCTAGCTATTTAAACAATGTGTGAATTTAGCCACTAATCCTCTAAATAAACAAAAAGTCGGGGGAGCATTTTCCACTGAATGTACTAAAACAATAATATGCGACTGTGTGAATGGTATGATTCACTCTGTGATAGAAAACTTGATATGAACACGTCATTGACGGAGGAACATCTACTGTAAATCAAACACAGGATACAAAACTGAGTCACCGCACTACATGGGCGTTCACTCTGGCTGCGATTTGCAGTGACAAAGCAACCGCGAGTCATACATTTTGAATTCATTCAATGTGCAACAACTACCAATGGGAGGGCGACTAAGATTGTGTGGTATACCGGTCAAAAAAAAAAGTAAAACCACAGAATTTAAAATGTATGATACTAATATTTTGCAAATCTTGGTCCCTGACAACAGTGTGTTATCATTGTTGAAAAACATGTGTTAAATAAAACAAAAATAAAATATATAACAACTAAATAATAACTGGAAAAAACGTTATCACTTTTCTCTATAACTATCTATAACCACATCTATCCATCTATAACAATTTCTATTGCTTTTATCTAGCTATAAATCACTTCCATCTAGTGTATCTATAATCATTTCTATCTATAATTACTTCTATCTATAACCACTTCTATATTTTTATATAACTTCATCTGTCTATATCTCACCACTTCTGTCCCTCTATAACAACTTCTATCTATAACATCTTCTATTACATTTAACTATCTATAATCACTTCACTTCTATCTATATCTATAATCACTTCCATCTAGTGTATCTATAATAATTTCTATCTATAATTACTTCTATCTATATCTATCTATAACCACTTATGTCTCTCTATAACAACTTTCTATCTTTAAACCACTAAGCATCTATCTATCTATCTATCTATCTATCAATATAATTACTTCTAGCTCTAACCACTTCTATCTATCTATAACTTTGTCTGTCTATATCTAACCACGTCTGTCCCTCTATAACCACTTTTGTCTCTCTATGACAACTTCTATCTTTAAACCACTATCTATCTATCTATCTATCTATCTATCTCTAAACTCTTCTATCCCTCTATAGCCACTTATCTACCTATCTATCATGGGTGCTATACATTGGCCGCATTGCAGCACATTCAGTTTTGATAAGTATGTGTGTCCCTGTTTCAGTCTATTGCAGACACGTCCCTATGGGGCTCCGGCCTCATTTAACCGGCTAAATCAGGACACTACACCTCGGTAAGCTTCCCCAGAGCGACTAATGAACAGGCCATGCAAGGGTGTGGCTTTGGGAGACTTTAAGAACATGTGTGCGTGTTGTTCGTGCATGTGAGGGTTACAGTCTCTCTAATGCAGATGAACACAGACCCCGGGGGGGGCCGGCTCTGTTGTAGGGCCGTGAGAGAAACGGACAAGCCTGAACTGGAGCTAAACTGCCGAGGGTCAGCACGATTCTCTCTTCCACAAATTCCCTTGGTCTCTATGACAAAAACATCAGCCTGTTCCCCAAACCACAGCCTTCATAAGAGACCAGACCGGATCCCTCCATGAAACCTCTATAGTGCTTTAACTTCTGCCAAATGTATTCTGTCCCACATCGGTTCCCCAAAACACTTTCACAACAATCATAATACATTACACTGACAACAAAACGGAAACGACTAAACAATGCTACATTCATATGATCACCATGTGTGATGGATGATTCACACAGAAGCTGTAATGGAAAAGTTGATTGCTCCATTTCAAAACATAATAAGGTGTCTACAGAGGCAGTTTAGGCATCATAGGCCCAGCAGTAAGGTGGTTCCAAAAAAATAAGTAACTTAATTGTGCTGCCTTCTAAGAAACCTTGTTTTTGACAAATTCTCAGGCAGCATCCCATACTGAAAACACAATCCCAGAATGCACTGTGACCAGCTCAGTAAAAATGCATAAAAAAGCATCAATTAAACCTAAAATCGAATTATTATTATTATTTTTTTTAAATCGTGTCTTCCATATGTGTCAATGCATCACCTTCCTGGTTAAATTAAAATCAATTTTCAGTGCCCTGTGCGCTTTGCATGATGAGTGCTATTTAACTTTGTAGAGAGTACCAAATCAGTGACTTATGGATCTGACCTTTAGGAGGCAGCAGCCTATATAGGCAGTGAGGCAGCTCACTAGGTTGAAGCTGAAACAGAGCTTCAATAACCTCTGTGACCCTGTGAGTCCTCTAGCAGAGGCAGTGTCATGGGAAAACATGTGATTCTGCCTCTACGTTGCCTACAAGTACATCCACAAATCCAGAACACTCCTCTGCCCTGCAGCTAAACCTGATCTCATATACACTCACAGAAGTGATGAGTGTCAGCACAACACACACACAGAAATGAGAAATCTCTTTTTCCCATATAAGTCCTGGCTGGGTCTTCATGCTTCGCATATCATAATGAAAAGTAGTTTGACCAATAGCATGCAGACACTGTACATAGTCAACAAACTGTGGCGTGTAAGAAGGTGGGATCAACAGAGGATGGTCAAAGCAATGCAATTACATGTACATATATTGTATGAGGACTGTAGAGACTGTGTCATTAAGAAAAAAAAAAAAAAAGCCAAAACCCGGATATTTTAGTAATTTAGTAATCCCAGCCAGGACATGTCAGTGAAAAAGAGGATGTATGGTCACCCTTTTATAAGTATGACATACATTTTCATAATTTCCAATATCAATATTTTCATAATTTCCAAAATGTTATTTTTCCATGACAATTTAGGAAAAATAACATTTTGGAAAATAATAAAAATTACATATTTTTCAGACACTTTTGGTTAAACATAAAAGTAAAATAATGTAATTATAATTAGTGTTGTCAAAAGACCCGGTACTTCAGTACCAAGTCGGTACTAAAAAAATGAAAACGTCACAGTACCAGGTTTTTTTAAGTACCGGTGGTAGGGAGTACTCGGTCAACCCGGTTCTTGACGCATAGGGCCCTATGATTTCCGCAATGCAGAAAACGCGGATGGAATCGCGGAATCCAGTTATAAAAACGGAATTTACAGTTTAACACAGAATATCATGAAATTTGTCAAGGTTTGGATGAGTTAATCAAAAGTAGGTCATTACACTTAAATCAAATCGTGATATAGACTAGTATCTGTAAATATTAAGCCGCAAAAGTCGATTCAAATATGAATCCCGCATGTTCTGCGAGTCTCTGTTGTGTGAATGAATGAATGAATGAATGAATGAATGAATGAATGAATGGCAGAGATGTGCAGTTTTGTTTACTACATACACTGAAGCGCGCATGACGCTCGCGGTGATTTCATCATCTGTCGACATAAATACATAAACAACATCTCCAGAACTGCTCTGAGAGTCACTTCACGTGCATTTTACCGTTTCATTTGAGTAAAACCAGCGTCATATCATATACACACAGAAATTTAAAGGTATTCACGGCAACCCGTCAAAATAAAAGTTCGGTTTAGACATTGTGCCAGAAATATATTACTATTATTTAGTACAATGTATGTGATACTACTACTACTACTACTGCTGTTTAATAAATTAATACAACTTTTTTTAAGAAATAATCAAACAATATTTCTTCCATGTTTTAATTTTAATAGTAAATCCCCTTTATTTACCAAAAAATAAAATGTTTAAATTTCATTAATTAAAAGACAAATTAAATTTGAGTGAAACTTGTTTACTGTTTTTCATACTTTTATTACTTGTGGAAAAACTTGAAACACAATTTTAAATAAGTATACAGAATGGCATTGATTTTTGTACTTTTTTTTTTGTTGACTTTATTAATAAAAAGTGTGTTTTTTAATTACCATGTTTTTGTGGTTTGCTTTGGTACCGAAATTGGTACCGAGAACCGTGGATTCTCACTGGTATCGGTATCGAATAGAGAAATTTTGGTACCGTGACAACGCTAATTATAATAATAAGATTTATTTTAAATGTACTTAAATTCAAGTGAAACAGAAACATGTCTAGGATAGTCACAACGAATTAATATTTTGATGCTTAAAAAAAATCTACTTGATGACCAGACAAGTTACTACTTTTTATCCATGTATGATACCCATAGTGTTTAAGAAAGTATGTTGGGTCAACAGCACTAGTGTGTCTGTGCATGTATGATATCTAAATCTTCTTTAAACGGAAAAAGGAGATTTCATGTCACAACTGGATGTCTGGAGGACTTTGTTTTCGAGACGTGTCTGACGTGACAGACGGTGGAATCGACGCCACACCACTGACTCAAAGATTCTGTGCAACTGCACTGATATCTGACAACAGATTCAGAGACAAACCCATCCAGTGGGTCAGAACTACAGCTAGGCAACACATTCAACACAGGACAGTTAAAGTCAACCAATTCTGTGGACAAACCACCTCACACACAAACACACAAAACAAACAGCAGGAGCTGGCAATGGGCACATGTTCCTCTTCTCTGCTCAGACGACTTTTGATTGGTGTAAAACATGTAGGCTATTTTAAGCGTGTCAGTCAAGAGCTTTCTCATTATCAGCTAATAAATCCCTAGAAATTAGAAATCCAAATTATTTAACCATGTTTTGCATTACCAACATTTAAGGCCCAAAACATATCCTATGAAGACAAATGCATCTACGAAAGCTGAAGATCATGCTATAATAATAATGGAATGCAAGTCTGATAACTCATTAAAAACACACACACACAAAACTCAAAATCAATGCCAAATAAACGTTGTGATGCTTAAGTGCATTTAGGCACAGCATGAAATATTAAGAACTATTCATTTTGTGACAAACAGATTGATGAGAAAGCTAAGTAGATGAGATGAGAAATTAAGTATATTAATTGAAGTATTATTCAAGAAATAATGTTCTTAAAGGGTTAAATATTAGCCACAATTTATCCACAAGAGTACATATTTGGGTTCAACGTTCAGCTGGTACGCAGTGTGTAAACAGACAATATTATTAAAGAAAAAAAATATTAATTTCACTCTCAAACACAGCTACGCCATATTAAAGCTGTTTCTCAAGCCACTCTGCTCAAGAAACCATCTAGCCTTCAAAACCACACAAACATGAGGAAGCACAGAACCATGTGCTCTTACAACATGACTTCTCACAGCCAAATGTAGATTCATAACATTTATCAAAACAATCAGACTCCCTTTTCCCCCATATCTCTCACTATAGTGGGATAAGACTGGATTTTCGGCTTCAAACTAACAGTTTCCCAGGAGAGTGAGTATTGCTCACTCCAAACTGTTTACACGGAAAACTGTGACATCATTGAGGCCGGCCCTGTAAGAAAATAGCTGATTAAACATGACCAGGAGGGGAAAGCCCTGCTTTCAGGATATATTACCTCAGACTGCTGTAAATACACACTGATACATGCAAAGGTTGGCTGATCATTATATCAGAGTGTATCATAAGGCGGCATGGGATTGGTTGAGCTGCCAAGCTCTGACTCGTCCTGGTCTCCATCCAACACATTGGAAACATGGAACAAGTCCCCGAGCAACAGGGTGTGCCCGCCGGGAGAAGAGCGGGAGGAAGGGAGAGTTTCATTGCAAAAGAAGCACATGCTAGATCCTCATTCATTTCTTGCCACTTCGTGACGTCACACCCCCTCGACCCTCGCTAACTTTTAGGTGGAACCTATAGACAAGCGAATGAGTCATTTGACACGAAAGCCACTAGATGAGCCATATGACAGGCTGGGATATATCTAAGAGAATTATCTTCTAGGAAATGAGGGAGAGCAAATGAAAACAGGTGATTGGCAGGTCAGCCCACCTTTTTTTAGAAATCAATTTCTGTCACCAGATTTAATGATGTTTACAACAAATTGTAGATCACGCGAAGAAAAACCTGGATGTTTGACAGCTTTATGATGCGGCAAAGTGCCAAGACATCTCAACTGCTGACAGAGTTCAGGGATCTGTGCAACCACACCTCTAAATAGCTCCAGCTTTTGTTTTTCTGTAGACTTAGTAAACTTCACTAAAGAAAATCACACATGCCTTTGAGTCAGAGTTAGGTAGTGGACACCTATACGTTACGTATATAAACATATATGTAGTATTAATTTAAATTTGTCGTAACTGCCCCAACAAAAATGTCAGGTTGAGTCAGATTCACAACCCATTTTACTTCTGTAATGTGATACTTCTTGTATAGTTGTTGTATTTCCAAGTGAAGCAGCATATTGAATGAGAAAAAAAAAACAAACACTGGCCTATCAACCAGGAATCGCTTCGATCTGATTACATACTAGTGATCTGAATACAGCCCAAGTTTTTGGCCTTCTCGAGAAGTGATAACATCTTGCAAGCCCTTCTGTGGCTCATGATGTCACACTTGGATTTAAAATTAGACCGTGTAGAGCTCCTGTTAAAATGCTTAACAGTGGCGACACCCTCCACCAACAATCGAGCGCTCATAATCTGATTCAGCAGGCCCAACTCCAGCACAATGACACTGAGAACAGACAGAGCGAGGAAACGAGGGAGGGGAGGAAGATATGGGAGAGAGGATTAGAGCTGAACTTTTGTTAAAACATAAGAGAGGTTATTTTATCTGAGTAGACTGTTCCTTAAATCTGTTTTTCATTACTCATGGGTTAAATTCAGTTCACAACAACTTGGGCCGAGCAGACAAGACAAGAAACACAACAATCAGAGAGAATGTGAGTGTTGTGACTCACTCCCGACCAGGTCATTTGCTAGCAGAACAATAAAAGTAGTGATAGACTGACTGATTAATCGGCCAATAATTAGTCACTTTGAGCTTAACGCCATCATATAACCAAACCCACTGGGCTGATTCTCAGAATGGCATCAACCAAAAGTCTCAATGAATAATGGCTTCAAATATTTTTGTGTAAAATAAATGCTCATTAGTTGTGCTTGAAAAGCAATCAGACTTAATTTTTGACTAAAACGGAAGGAAAAACAGCCCTGGCATCTTGGCAGCACATTTGGTCAGCCACTAAACAACTTAAACTATGCTGTGTTTTATTTTACAACATATTACGCAAGAACTCCCACAAGTGACTCGTGAAAGTCATACACGTATCGGAGAGAAACAGCAAGCAAAGTTTCGACCCAGAACCTCCCCTTCATCTATATCACAGCAGTCAGACAGATCTGAAGTCAAACAAACTGTTGTAAAGAAGCTCTAACTGAAACCTGATGTCAGTAAACGTGACGTGGGACTCCAGGAGGGATCTGTCAGTACTTGCCAGTTCACACTAACTTTGGGCCTTCAGGACAATAGTATGGTTGAGCAACGCCAGCAAAACAACCACTGCAGCTCACGTCAAGCATCAAGAGCTCAAAACTCAGGTTAATCCGGTGCTTGTCTAAACTGTGAGGGTACAATCCCTCTTTCCTGTAATGTAAGATCTCATTCAAGGTGCTTTTACTTGGGGAAGAGCGCAGAGCAAAATCCCACAAGGCATGTGTGCAAATCAAGCAAACACAACAGGACAAATGCAGGGAAAACAGGTTCTCACAGTCTGAACGTGTGTGAAACGCTTTTCCCTGGAGGGAAGCGCAGGATGGAGGGATACAAAAACAGGAGTGTCCCGGGTGCTTTGAATAAAAGCTGTAAACAAGGCTGAGGTTTGGAAACAGCAGCAGACTGAGGACTGGAGAAAGCTCTTGACTTCTACAGTCATTTTTCCCTCTAACAACTGCAAGATGTTCTGTAAACAACTTTGTCAGGACTTAACTAACCCAAAATGTACTTTTTGGGCAGTATCAGTGAATAATTGCTAAATATAGACTTGGGTCTTACATATTACTGCTTTCTAACTCCAAAAGAAGCCATTTTATATCATTTTACTTTTTCAAAGAAGTCCACTTATATCATTAGTCAAGGTTTCTGTCATTGTGCAGTTGTAATTTAGTTTTACATGACCATTTTCTATCTTACCTATGAATCTAAGGGGAAAAAGGCTGTTGTTATGACTTCTATATGTAAATGAGCTTTGTTATGATTGGCTAAGCTCTGTGCACCAGCGTCATGCACAGTGTTGCTCATCAGGGCGAGCCACGATGGAAAATGAATAGGAGATAATGTGTAAAAGTTTGTGATAATATGCAGGCCCAGACAGACATCTGACAGATGCTTTTACACTGATTTTAGAGTAAACTCTGAGGAATTCTGTTCAAAAGTTTGTGCTCAGTAAGAAAGGAAGTTTCTTATGCTCACCAAGGCTACATTTTTTCTACATCAAAAATACAGTGAAACAGTAATACTGTGATCTACTATTTTAATTAAAATAACTGTTTTGTACTTAAATATATTTTATTTCCTGTGACAGAAATGTTGAATTTATAGCAGCCATTACTCCAGTCTTCAGTGTCACATGACAGTTGTGCTGCTTAAATTTTTTGTGGAATAGAAAAGTTTAAAAGAACATTTATTTGAAATAAAATCTTTTGTAACAACAAAAATGCCTACTGTCATTTTTGATCACTTTAATTCATCATTTTTGAATATTAATTTCTAAAAAAAAAAAAAATAAATTGACCCAAAACATTTGAACAGTCACAGCTCTAGCAATTCTTATTTCAAACACACGAGGAAATATTTTGATATCTCGACTTATAAGGAGACCACATCCTGTTCATGGATGGCGCATTGTGTTGTGAGTTATGAGTGTTCCCTTGGCAGCGCATAGCTCCGTTATACCAAACACTAACTTTCACTCATGGAACAGCGTGACGGCACTTCCCCCGTACACACCCTGGTTCATCCTGTAAAGGGAGGTTCAAGCAAAGCCTCGTGGTATTTAATGAAGGGATGTTAATAATTCAGGCTCAGCACCCTGTAAGACCACAGCGATGCGACATTAACTATTCACAGCCAAAGGGCAGCCTAGACGGTTCCTTATACAACCCACGATGAGGGAGCAGACCCAGTGGGCCCAGTACCAGGAGAAGAGGCTCTGGGCTTTTGTTTGAGGGAAAGGGAATCTGTGTGAAGCCTGGACATTTGATCATGCCCCATCTGTCTAAGCTTAGCGCTCGGTATAAATACGATGCTCCCACAAAGAAAGGACTTTGTGCTTGATTCCCGTGAGGTTCTTCCTGAGGACAGATTGGAGGTTATGTTTGACAAGCATGCAAACCTTGGTAGCACTTGGTCACATACAGTGACCCAAAAAGGGACTTGAACACTTTTAGACACTTAAGGCATACTTAAAAATGTCAGAATGTTTGCATTAGAATGAAAACTCAAACCTAATGGCATCTGTAAACAAACGTGTCCAACACTTTGTCTTCAATTGAACATCTGTATTATTGTTTTATAGTTTCTATCAAATAAATGTCACTTGGCTCGATATTTTGTTATAAATGAAATGAAGCTCATGTAATTTTAAGTGTTTAAAGTTAAGAAATTTAATTTGCATGTGACAATCCTCTCCTCCATAAAATGTGTAACAAAGGGTCATTTACAGAAAAGAGGAACTGTGACGGTGTACTCATGTGGTCAGGGTACATCTGCACGCAAATAGTCTCAGCCACACAAAAACTGCCTATGGTCAACTGACCATATTGTCAAGTCAAGTCATTTTTATTTGTATAGCACTTCACAACACATGTTGTTTCAAAGCAGCTCTACAGAAAATCATGTCTTAATGTTTTAAATGAAGAGTTTACATGATGCTGCATGTCAGCACATTTCAGAGTGAATCTCACAAAGAAATGTCTGAGTCATATTCCACCCCAAAGTCAATAGAAAAAAATAACATTTTGCATACAGAAAATGAGGCCTATTTTTAGTGGAGCAAGGTTTTTTGCATAGACATCATTTTCATGAAAATTAAGCTTATTTTTCCTGCAAATTCTGATTACAGTAATGAAAAAATGGAATTGTCAGCACTGAGTAAAGAAAATAATTTGTATATTAAAATACAGTAAATTAAAGCACACATTAAAGGCAGTAGAAAAACAACTATGACACACATTCCAATTGTATATTATATTTAAAGGGGTCATATAATGCTATATCCACTTTTACAAGTTGATTGTACTGAAATGTGTGTTGGCAGTGCCTGTACACAACCATCCTATAATGATAAAAATCCATCCATTGTATTTTTTTTAATCTCCTAATATGTTTTCCCCTGTCTCGAATCGAGCTGTTCGTCTTGTGACGTCACAAGATCGGAGGCCCCTCCCGCGATTGTTGATTGACAGGAGCGTTTCAACACAGACCCGCCCTGAGCGTTAATATATCCGCTTTCATCGGTAGAATGGTTTGGGCTGACAGCAGTTTTGGTGTACATCAACATATATCGTTCTTTTAACAGAAGTATATTAGTGGCTGAGTTTTATTTCTATAATTAACTCCTTTGTTCTCTTTCATGTTTAAAATGTATCATTTCTCACCAGATCGTTTTTATAAACGAAAAATCGCTTAGCTAGTTTTGTACAAATAGAAGCTGCCTCTTATTATTGTTTTGCATACTCCAGAGGAGTGTAACGCTTTTATTAACTTTATCAAGCTAGCGTTTTCAATAATGTGGCTAGTTTACTACTAACTTTTCACAATGCTGAAATCAAGTGTGGATTATCGCATGTTTTGGCGTACGACGCCTCAATATAATTAATAATCCCTTCCACGCTTAAATGAACAACGATTATGGTTACTGTAAAATATTATGTACGTGTATTCTGTGGTAAGCTGTCAGTAGATAGCTTACTTTTGTAGATAACGGCAAATCACACTGATTGTTAAGTAATATTATGTGTGCCAGTACATACAAAGATAGGATCGCGACATATAATCCAACCATCTAGAAATGCCCTAAATGGTTTGTCTTAATTTTGCCATCATACTTTTTATTCAAATTTTTATATCTTTTGACTCAAGTTCAAATTGATATTAAGTTGCACAGTGTCCTCATGCTGCATACTCTTTCAGCTCAAAGCATACTCAACTGTTGTATCAAGGTAATCACGTGTTGTATCGTTTCACATGCAGGGCTAGTAGAGTTACCCATCATTTAAAAAGGCACACTCGCTGAACAGAGTTTTTTTGACTGTAGTTTTCCATATTATTAATCTATTTAAATATTTTTAATTAAAGTATATCACAAACTTTTCATTTAGACCCTAAAGAATCATATTAACTTGTACAAAAATGGCATTATATGACCCCTTTAAAATACATATGTTTATAATAACTTATATATTTCTAATATTGTATTATTGTATTGTTTTTATATTTTTGCATAATATAAATAAGAATAAGAGTTTCATCAGGTTACTGTGAATAGATGGAAAAAAATAAGCTTAATTTTCACGAAAATGTAAATGTAAAAAAATTATTCTACAAAGGCTTTTAAGTTTTTTCCCTTTAATTTTTACTCATATATGTGTTTATGTTTTTTTGTGACTTTCCAATTGGAAAAAAAAAATCCTCAGTTTTGCTTTGAGCTATTTGATGGAATACACAAAACAACAGAAGGAGGAACAACTTTATGGCAAAAATAGATATCTGTGGCTTCCCTTAACGGTCAGAGGACAGTTTAACCGAGAAAGATAAACAGAGAGAATGACTCAGAGCACAAATGAACAGGGTTCAGTCCATGTTCGGTCACTCTGTGTCCTAGATAGGAAGCAACTGGCAATAACATGCCCCCTCCATCAGTATGGCGGTAGTAAAGCTCTGTGTCTCCATAATGCAGAGAGCCTGAACTCAACCCTCTTCATAACAGCAATCAATACTAACAGACTACACACATTAACTCCACATCACAGCTGTCCACAGAAGCCACTAACAACACAGGATTTTAGAAGAACTCAACCTTAAAGTGACAAGAATGAAGCTGGCACACCATAGGAGCCGTCCATGATGCTCAGTAGACCCTGGGTTGCATATCAGGCTAATTTTCTTTTGTTCTTAAGAAGAACAATAAACTATTTAGAAGAGATTAGAGAGCTAAGGATCTTCTGACCAACGTCACCAGGAGCTTGAATTATTTTTTATTGTTTGAGTTCAACTGCACATTAAGCCGGTTAGACAAAGAGTGGCACACATTCAAGAGCAGATTCAGGCTGCACTCAACTTCCTGCAACACCTTTACATGACTCACAGATGACAGCATTGGTTTTATTACATGGTGTACAAGCACTACTAGACAGAAGAATTATAATTAGGGGCTCATTGAATATAGAGATTATCAAGGTGTTATTTTTGTTTAGAAGAGTCTAGATTTATCACAATTGTTGATGGGATGCCTCATTTGGTAAAGAGGCCAAAGGGTGGATGGATGCACGCTAGGGCTGCAGCGATTTGTCGACATCATCGATTACGTCGATTATGAAAATACGTTGATTGGCATGGAATGCGTCGATGCGTCGCACCTTTAGCCACGCCCATTGTGCGAGCCTGCAGTTATCCCTACTTTAGACTGTTTTTCTGCCATGTTCAACACAAAACAAGACTCTAGAGCAGAATGTAAAGGCTAGTATGGCAACATCACTTCATAGAGTTGCGTTCATAGAGCATTTTATTATTATACGACCGTCAGAACCGCATATATATAGCTGAACTGTTGCCTTTACATTATCAAGATTCACAACCGCATACTCACATTCAAAGCTGCGCTGAATGAACGGAACAGCACAGGACAGCAAGTTGCCTATATAATCATGACGGCTTTAATTCACCCAAAGAGACGGAGAAGGAGAAATGATTTGCGTTCATCTTAAGATCCACCGGAGCTGCCGTCAGTGCCGTCACCAAACGCGCTCTCTGCACTCGCTAACAAAGCATTTAAAGTCATTGTTAGTTGTTTAACTGTGTGATGGATTGGACAAGCCTCGACTGGGCTCATTTATTTAAAAACAGGCTGTCAACTGTGATAAAACTTCCCGGTGTTATGACGCCATTTTTGATTCTGTCGCTCTAGTGTCCTGAATGCGGTTGTGACTTCAGCTGTTCATTCATACAGATATGTATTCAAGCAGATGTTTTAATCTGCTGAATAAATAAAACATTTCAAGTATCTCACCTGTAAGCAACTGCTGTCAGTCCCAAACAGTAACTGTGAATGCAGCCATAATGTGCATTTCTATTAATTGTATTGTATCAATGCCCTTTCTTTCTTTCTTGTTATTACTATTCCTTTCTTGCTTCCTTTTTTCTTTTTTATTAATTATGTATTATTTTTTTCTCTCTTTTCTTGTTTTTTTTTTATTTATTGCTATTTTCTTTCTTACATTTTTATTTTTTATTAATTATTTTCTGTTATTATTATTTCTTTTTCTCTTTTCTTGTTATTTTTCTTTATTTATTGTTATTATTTTCTTTCTTTCTTTGTTGGTATTTATTTTTTTGTAAAGTATTTTGAGAAAAAGTTTGAATAAAATATTAAACGATTAATAGCAGAAGTTACTGTTATTATTTTATTGATAGTTTAAAGAATTCATTAACTGATCAGAAAATAATAAGATAATCGATAGAATAGTCGACAATAAAAATAATCGTTAGCTGCAGCCCTAATGCGCGCGCATACACACACACACACACACACACACGCTTGCAGACTGAGTCGAGTCCATGTCTCCTCTCTCAAAGCTGGTCATTTGGGACACAAAGGATTCAGTTGAAAGCTTCAAATGCCAGTTCAGATCAAAACCACCATAGTCCAGATCAGCTCAATGGTGCTTATTGTTACTATGATCACTACAACCCTGCAGAATTAGGTCATTATGTAGGAGATCATTTGGACAGAGTCTTTTCACTGTAAAAAGCCCCAGCGGAGCATGGTAATGGGAAATATCTCTACCCTCCAAGGTCAATATGTGCCCTTGTGGAAACCAAGCACAGATCCAGAATTAAAGGACAGACACAGGAGATGGTAACAGCACAAACACCTTTTACACAGCAATTCAGAAACCAGGGTTTATACAGTTTCAGCCCAGTGCACTTCCAGAAGTTTTCCAGATATTCATGATTTTTTAATATCATTATAGGGATCACTGATGCAGGTTTCCATTTGGATGTCAGGAAAATAGGCCAAATCTGTTGAATTAATAGATTTAAACATTTATAGCTACTTATTAGTGTACAATTTTTTCTAATAAGATGCTTAGTGGACAGACTTAGCGCTGACTTGCAGTTGAGATTTACTTTATATGCAGCCAAAGCAATATTTTAGAGCAAAGCAAAACTAGAATAAAACATTCACAATTTTCAAAGTTTCATATGGGATATGGGTTAATTAATTTTTTTTATTTTAAAGGGATAGTTCCCTCAAAAATGAAAATTCTGTCATTAATTACTCACTCATGTCATTTCAAACCCGTAAGACTTTGTTCATCTTCAGAACACAAATTAAGATATTTTTGATGAAATCCAAGAGCTTTCTGACCCTGCATAGACGGCAATGCAACTACCAAGTTCAAGGCCCAGAAAGGTAGTAAGGACATTGATAAAATAGTCCATGTGACATCAGTGGTTCATCCGTAATGTTATGAAGCTATGAGAATGGTGTGCGCGAAGAAAACCACAATGGTACTGTCATGGTACTGTCGTGAACGCGTCGAAGACTGACACGGAACAGAAGAAATTGTTGAATAAAGTTGTTATTTTCTTTGCGGACAAGACTTATTCTCGTAGAGTCATAAAATTACGGTTGAACCACTTATGTCACATGGACTATTTTAATGATGTCACCTGTCTATGCAGGGTCAGAAAGATCTCAGATTTCCTCAAAAATATCTTAATTTGCTTTCCGAAGATGAACAAAGGTCTTACAGATTTGGAACGACATGAGGTAATTAATGACAAAATTTTCATTAAACAGTGTAATAACTGTACAAATAAATACCTCATGTACAAATAAATAATTACCTTATTATTTGTGTTTTTAAAGATTAATTTTAAGTGAGTGCAGTATGTTGGTAAAGGTCATTTTAGGGCTGTATGAATCATCAAATTTTAGTTTTGATTTTGACTTTGGTTTGCAACGATTATGAAAAAACAAATGAATAAAATAATTTTTGCCTTGTGTCCCTTTCTAGCCTTCCCTCATTAAAAGCCGAAACCTAACGTCCAAGTCTTTAGATAGCCTATTATTAGTTTCTGCTATGGCATACTGAGAATTGTGATATTTAATTGGTATCTAAAATTCTGATATCACAGCAAACTTTTTTCACAGCAATATTATATATCTTTTGTTCATATTGGTCCCTCCTAATAATCATGATTACTGAATATTGACCAAAATAATCTTGATAATGACTTCTGCCATAATTGAGCAGTCCTGTTATCTGAATATAAAATGCACATGCGTAATCAAATATCCAAATACAGCTTATCTGTTGGTCTGATTAAATTGATTAATGTGCTTGTGCAGAATTTAGGTGTATTTTGATTGGTCAGTAAGCAGTGATTCATTTAAGTCATATCTACAGGAACTACTCAGCCCAAGTGTTAGAGAGAGAGAAAGAGAGATGGCGCAAGCAGAGGAGAAGCAGGGACAGGAGTGTGACGCGCTAGCGGGGAGGTGACCATCCGGGGAAGCGACAGCCGAGACTGGCAGCTGCTCCTGTAGGAGGAGGGGGTGAGGGAGCCAGTAACCGCTCTCAATTGACCAAACACTCCAGATCACTCACCTGCCCCAAGGGCACTAAAAGCCCTCCACTAAACACACAGTTGCAAGAGCTTTCATGTTGTTTTCACACACTCTCAAAAGTCACAGACCTCTAGTTCACATGCAAAACAGTGGTTTAAAACACAGTTCACCCAAAAATGAACATTCTTTCATGATTTACTCGCCCTTATGTCATTGCAAAGTCGTATGACTTTCTTGCTCCAACATTTGGGTAAACTACTCCATTACGTTCTTTCACACTCAGCAAACATTTTATAGTGTGGCTGAATGACAAAAAATACGTGGCTCAACGGTCATCAGTAATTATATGGTCATAATTTATAGTATATCATCATACAGTCATAAAATGTTGTGTTACTCCGGTTACAGTTTCTAGGGCTGGTTTTCTTGATAAGCAGCCTGCACACATCAACAATCTGTTTGAGAGTGTAGCCCACACACTAAATGCTTCCAGTTGTGTAACACTATTACTAAGCTGAAAACCGACACATCTCCCCCACATAGTGCTCTCTGACAGTGTGAATGAGTACAGCGGCACTGCCTTTCACAGACAGATGACACGGCGGTGAGAAGATGCTTGAAGATGCATGACGGTGCATGAAACACCATCGCTGTGATGTCATGAACATTGAATGAACTTCTAAACCCTTTGAATAGACAGGATGGCTGATTCATCACACAAAAACACTATAACATAATAATAATATCATATTGGTCACACTGTTAAACATTTAGTGTCACAAAAAGGCTCTTGAAGACACTGAAGGACTCAGTATGGTTCTAGAAATAGTCTTAGAAATTACTTAGAAGTATGGTCTTAGAAATATTCATAAAAATTAAAGCATACTACCATTCAAATGGTTAGAGTCAGTAAGTTTTTTTTTTAATAATGTAATTCTTTTATTCAGCAAGGATGCATTAAACTGATCAAAAGAGACAGTAAAGACATCTGAGTAAAGATGTCTGTAACACTGTTCTTCTGAACTTCATATTCATCAAAACATCCTGGAAAAAATGTATCATGGTTTGCACAAAATTATTAAGCAGAACAACTGGCTGCAACATTCATAAACAAGTTTTATGAGCACCAAACCAGCATATTAGAATGATTTCTGTAGGATCATGTGACACTAAAGACTGGAGTAATGGCTGGTGAAAATTCAGCTTTGCCATGACAGGAATAAATTACATTTAAAAATATATCAAAATATATATTTTTAAAAATCAATGAAATATCAAAATATTTCAGTTTTTACTGTGTTGTGTCGAAGGCAGCCTTGGTGAGCATAAGAAATTTCTTTCAGAAAACATTACAAAAATCTTACAGACCACAAACTTTTGAATGGTTGTGTATACATTCTCTACAATATACAACAAATGAATTATGTCTTCCATCAAATGTACTGCAGAACTGTACAGTCAAGTGTCAATGTCAACCAGATGTCTGACTGAAAGGTACTGTAGGAGGCCCACGATAGAGATATATAGAACTATTTATAAAACTACTTGAATGAACTAAAGTAGTGACTGATAAGTAATACACTAAATAATTGAGTCCCTAAGCTGACTACGAGTCTGTGAGGGCTGAAAATATAGTTTACAAGAATCAAACAACGGTAATATCAAATTGGATAATCATTTTAGAATAATGGCTAAAGGGAGAGGGGAAATGTCTACAGAATAGGTGTGTTTGACAGATGTCTGTGTGCAAACAAGAGTACAGCAAAAATAGACCAATGCTGCCATTGAGTTTCGCATTAGAGCCGAGACACACACTGACAGCAAAAGTGGTGCCCCTTTAACAACGTCTCCAATCTGAAAACAAAGGGCTGTGAGAACAGCAAAGATCGTAACATACGAAAAAAAAAAAAAAACATAATGCACTCGATGTGTCTCTGTACTACGGTATTGTGTCTAGCAGAACTGTCAAGGGCTCTCTTTTCTTTGAGGTCTAGATCACTGAACAAACAATAGTCTCAGTCTCTTGAGGTGAAATTAACGGCCGGATGCAGCAGTATTGCTTTTCTAGTTCTCATTTACGTTCGGTTCTTTCATTTACGCGAGTTTAAAAGCACATTTGAGAAAGAAAAATCAAAATTTCTGCCGACACACTCCGACTGTGTCTCGAAACCTTGTGAGCTGCCTACCTAGACAGCATGTCTGGGCATCACAGGCGCGTTCGGAACGTTAGAAACTGCACTTTGGGCATCCAGACATTCTCTCTAAGTAGGCAGCTCACTAGTTTTTGAAACACAGCCTGTTTGAAATAGAATTCTCTGAATCAAAACAGAGGACATTCAAACATTAACACAAAACAGTAGACAGCCGTCTGTTTGAGCTTATCTATGTCTGTTGTAGCGCCATACGACTGTGGGATTTAAATATTAGGTTAATATTATTAACATTATTAAGGTTGAGGCGATAACTCCATCCCTTACCTTCAGACAGCTCGAGCTCCAACTCCGCCAACTGCTCTCTAACCTCTTTCGGTAGAGCTGCCAAATCCACACCGCGGTCTGCCATCGTCGTGAGAATAGGCTGAAGTTGTTTTAAGTGTGATGAAATGCGTTTCGAAAACCAAAAATCCTCCCGTCAAGACAGAAGACAAGAATTAAAAGGTGAGTAACAATCCATCCGGACAACTACTCCTTCCGCCATGCTGTGAGAACTCACCAACGGCACTGTGCGGTCACGTGATCGCGTTTACCTCCTGTGTGTGATCAATGACACCCCCAAACACACGCGCGCACGCACACACACACCTCGAGACGACACGCATGCGCCCTCTAGCGACAAGTTGTAATACTCCCATGGATGTACTACGATATTATGTTCTGTCTGATGGATAGACAAGGGGTCGGGAACCTTTTTTGACCAAAAAGCCATTTTTGGTTAATGCATTTTTCCAAAAAAGCCACAGTAAAATATACGAAAATTATATATTGAAAAATAAATTAATTAATATATTATTATTATTTTCAATATCAAACAATACATAAGTTGCAATATCGGATGAATTGAACATTGTGCAGGGCTTTTACTGTGAGTTTGTTACCACCTGAGAAGAATAAATCCTCTTCAGAGTTGTGTATGAGTGAGTGAAGTACAATGCACAGTGCTTACACATTGCTTATATCAACTGGTTTATGTGACTACTCACAAAGGCGGGCATTTTGTCACATTTCTGTCACACAAGTGAATTTCTTTACTTGTGTCTATGTTTTGTTATAATGAATGGATTGGTGAGCATGTATTGGACACAAAAAAAACTGCCTTTTGAGCGGTGAGTGGATTCTAACTTAGACACCTCTGATTGGTCATTGCCTTCAAGATATCAATAGATATGTCTGTGACTGGCTACACTGCTCAGCGCTGCAAAAATATGTTGTAAATAGAAACCTTTGGTGCTCTGTGAGAGAACCGCGAGCACAACTACACTAAAGAGCTGTGTAGTTGTGCAACCGGGCCTGCTTTACGAAGTGTGTAGGATAGGAATAATGCTAATTGTTTTTTGTGTAGTTAATTAATTTATCTATATTGTTCTAGGTCGAACTATTTTGTGTTGGTTAATCATTTTTAAAATAGAATCTTGTCTATTTCGGTTATAATATGGGTTGTTATTGTTTTGGTGAATGTCTGTTTCTCAGATTATAAAAAGTGTAACCCCTAACGAAAACAAAATGCTCCCTCCCCCCACCCAATTCTATATGTTGTGGTGGGGGCCGGCTTCACGTGTTTGCCTGGGGGTCCTCAGCTCCAGCCTGTCTAAGTGTGCGCTAGCGCCTCACCCTAGGGTCTACACAAGTAAACCGGGTGCCAGTCCATGCCATTAACGGGATGCTGCTTCGCAGCACAAGTTGAAGCAGCAGACACATCAGGCCCTTCGCAGGAATTGTGTTTAGCGTACGCAACCCGTGAAGTCCTATAGACTCGCCAAATGAAGCTTCACAAAGAAACTTCACACGACCGTCAGTATTGAACTTACCTTTTCATCCTGCAGTTACAGACACGCACTGACCTCGAGACTGAAGGCACGAATCTTTAGAACGTGTGTAATTGTAACGTCACTGAGACTGGCTGTGTGAATTTGACCGTTTAGCCCCACAGAAGATGAGCCCTGCGTCCAATTAAGAAGGGTTCATCCCTATGCCCTAATCCCTTCAAAAGGTTTACCCTCTGGAATGAGAGCTTTGAAGGGTTGAAGGGTGTAGGGGACCAAACAACTGTTTCTTGAAGTGCCCTTCTGCATCATCATCCCGTGCCCATACGGAGGCGCCGTCATCATGGAAAGAATCAGCGCAAAGGATCATGGGGGCCCGAAGTGTCCAAGTTGTACCCCTCGAAATCCTTCATTCCGAAGGGCCCTTTGAAGTTGCCAGTTTTGAGCACTTCGGTTTGGAACGACCCTTAAAGGTATCATAGGTGATTGTCTTCAGAAACATTTTTTGTTATTCTGGTTGAAAGTCTCTTCACACCCTGATAGCAATCATTAAGTTAAGTG
>JAFVLL020033463.1:0-62954 GCA_021397915.2 Tor tambroides | reverse complement strand
TGGAGGACAAGTTGTTTAGAAAGTGGAAACATGCTGCTTTGTGGTCTCTCAGGTATCAGCGATACAGCACAACACAGACGCCTCATAACTCTGAGAGGCAGCGGGAGAAACAGAAAGGACTCGTCAAACAAACCTTTGAGCTGGATGTGGCCGCCATTGATCGGCAGGATGAGCAGGTAAAGCAGTAAATGCATGCAGTGCATAGAATCACACTAATGCTTGGAGATGTGGCCTAATGGTGATACATTGAGTCACGGTGCTCATTTGGGTAACACAGGCTTGTGACATTTTCCAATCACGTTCCCTATTCTTCTCCCAGTCATTTAATGTCATAGCTGTGACTATACATATAAGTGAAAGTGGTAAAAAAAAAAATGTCTAAAATAATAATAAAAATCTCAACTGAACAAAGTCTCTCAACCTATTTTGTTTTAAGTAAATGAAAATAAATTGATACATATAAATAGATCAGTGATCATTACAAAATAATAATAATAAATGAAATCCCCAAGTAAGCAAAAAGTCTCAAACATTTTTTTTTTTTTTTTTTTTTTTAGCTATTTAATTAAATGGCAGTTTTGGGCTTTGTAAAATAATAAATGGTTTTGTAATTGTTATGTTTTAGTCTATTTAAAAATAAAGTCTACATTTACAAAGTGACAAAAAGGCAATAAATAATAATAAAAAGTCCTCAAGTGAGCAAAAGGTCTGAAAATAAATTCTTTTATTTTAATATTTATTTTATTACATCTATTATTTAATTAAATTCAGAATTATAAATCAAACTTGAAATTGCCTGGATAAATGATCACATGAGCAAAGTATCTCAAACTAATTTGTTTTATTATTAATTTATTATTTATTATTAAAATTAAAGGATGTTATAATTAAAATGACAAAACATACCTGTATTATGGTCTTTGTGAAATGATGAATGGTTGTAAATGCAATATTTTATTTTATTGTTTGTGAATGTAAATAGGTTAAAGGGCTAGCTAAGACAAAAATTCTCATGTTCTCATTCTCATGTTGTTCCAAACCTCTATGAATTTCTTTCTCCTATTGAACACAAAAGAAGCTTTTCTTCAGTTTCTGGTAGTTATTTACTTAGTATATTTTATTTTAGTATTTATTTTATTTTCATACTAGAAGTCAGTGGCTACCTACAGCTGTTTGGTTACCAGAATTCTTCAAAATATCTTCTTTTGTATTCCACTAAGAAAGAAACTCATACAGGTTTGGAACAACTTGGTGGTGAGTAAATGACGACAGAGTTTTCATTTTTAGATGAACTATCCTTTCAAAGTAAGGAATTGGTTGGATAATTGGTTGGTTATTGTTATGGTCATTATAACTTTCAGAAGGGTTCTCCTAATGCAGAGTTTTGTCTGTGGCAGGATGACTCAAAGAGGCACTCAGTGTCGCTGGATGACACACCGCGGGGGAGCTGGGCCTCCAGTATATTTGACCTGAAAAACTCCACTCCTGATGCGCTGCTGCCTTCTGTGCTGGAGCGCACGGCTGCAGAGGACATGGACCGTCGTAACGCCGAAAACCGCCAGCAGTGCCGCCACGCTGATCTGCTGGGACTGTACCCCGCGCCGGATGAGGTCTGAAATCATTACACACAGTGTGAGACAGAAACTTCAGGACTATGTGCGAAAGAAAGTAGAAAAGGAAAGTAGAGTCTTGTGTGTAGGAGACGATGAGTAACACTCAACACTTTTATGTAGGAGAGCTGTCAAACGCTGAAGTTCAAAAGCAGAGACGTCTCTCTGATGATCCATCTGCGATTTTGTTTGATCTTGTCAAACATCTTCTTTGTCTTTCCTCCGTCTCTTGCTCCTCCGCATCGTCGCTGCTCATCCTCTCGCTTTATGTCTGTGTACACATTGTTTCTGATGACTGAGCAAACGTTGCCATGGTGCTGACTGAGTCGTAGTCATAATGACGGTTCTTTGTGTTTGACAGGACGAGGCCGTCGAGAGGTGCGCCATCCCAGAGGTGCCCAAAGAGCACAGCGGCCAGAGGATCATGGTCAAGTGTTTGTCGCTCAAGTAAGGCTCTCAACCTCCCCATTCAATCATGCAGTCATTCAGTTATTACAGGCGGAAATAAAAAATGAGTGTTTGCAGAATGACGAAAAGTAAAACTATAAATATACACAGAAATACAGAGAGAATTACGCTTTATGTTTCAATCAGAAGCCGTTTCCCTTCAAAGCTACGAATTAAACTTATGCGCAAAATTGGAATGGCGCACCGTTTCCATCCAGTGAGTTGAAGAGAACAAAATCGTCACTTCCTGATTAACTTGCGCTAAATATCACAAAGAAAAATTATATTTGCTGCAGTAGGAGAAGGGACTGTATATAATAATATTTGGAATACAATAAATTACGAGCTTCAGAGCGCACAGACGAAACGCGGTTATATTATCTTATTTTCGGAGCCTGCTGTTTGGGAACGCAGTTCTGGGAGTTAATTATAGCGAAGCATTTTGAAGAGACTTTGCTCAAGCGTTTTAGTATGACAAAACTAGCATTTCAGATGCTGTGCAATGAGATCGGTCCGTTGGTTGGTCCGGTTTTATGCTGTCCCATTGTGAAGTCACATTGATGAGATTCGGGTAAACTGTTTCCATCGTAATTTATGCGCATATTTTCTTACCGGATAAGAAATTTATCTGATCTTAGTTGAACGCATAAGTTTTCTATTTGCATTTTTAGAACTTGTGTGCATCTTTGCATTTCCGTCCAGCGTGTTTTTAAAAAAAAATTTATGCAACATCCCAAAAGGCGCATAAAAATTGGTGACTGGGTTAATTTAATTTATGTCTTCGGCCTGACTGAAGTATGACTGTCAAAAATAACTTCCTTGTCTCTGTTAATCGCTGTCATTGTGAACGGCCCTTTATTCTTCAGTTGGTGACTGTATTGATTGATTGCGATGTAACACACCTTCTGGTTACACATCCACCCTGAACAGTTAAGCCAGCTGCAGTATGATCTGACTTGCTTTTGTTGTTCTTCTAGATTTGAGATTGAAATCGAGCCAATATTTGGATCACTGGCTCTGTATGATGTCCGAGAGAAGAAGAAGGTATGACTGTGTGTTCTTAACCTTGAAATGCTTGGGATAGTTACTGAAAAGCTCGTGGGTTCAAAGCAGGTTCCTGTAAATGAGATCATGCCATTTCTCTTTCACATCCACGCTCAGATTTCGGAGGACTTTCACTTTGACCTGAACTCAGATCAGATGAAGAGCTTGCTCCGACCCCACAGTCCACACGTAGCCATTTCCACACTGGCGCGATCCGTGATCTTCTCCATCACGTACCCGTCTCCGGACATCTTCCTAGTCATTAAGGTATGACCAGCAGGGGGCGCAGTGTCACATGTCCTGTAGAGGGTACAGAAGGTCAGAGTAGGACAAGAGTAACTCTAGGTCATAACAATGAGGGTTTTTTGGTAGATTTTTCTTGCTGTGCCAACATTGTTTTCAGTGGCTTTACCACAAAAATATGTATATTTTATGGAGTATACATTTTCTGTATTTCTGTTCCAGTATACGCTACCTTTCAAAAGTTGGTGATGATTGTGATTTTCTTTATAATAAATAAATACTGTTATTCAGCAAAGACACTAAAAACTGATCAAAAGTAACAGTAAACACATTTATAATATTAAAAAAGATTCTGTTTTAAATAAATGCTGTTCTTTTGATCTTTCAATTCAGTAAAGAACCTGTAAAAATTAGTTTACAGTTTCCTGAAAAATAACAATCAGCACAACTGTTTTCGACGGTGAATTTTAAAGCCTATCAAGACATTTTACAGGAGTCATGACAAACCACACAAGCAATATTAATGACTGAAAAAGAAGAAAATGCTCATTTTCTTGACTGTAAGCCAGATGCTGTTGCATAACCTAAAGAGGGTTGTGCTATAAAGACAACCCATAAATACTGATTAAAATTAAACAGGTTTATTGGCAGGGTTGGTCCAAAATTGGTCAACAGTCTTATAAGCAGCTACAGAAAGCATTTAGTAGAGGTTTTGCTGCTAAAGGATGATCTAAAGTTACTAAATTCAAGGTTTTGCATACTTTCTCCATCCTATACTTTGACTGATTACTCAAAAGTATATTCAATAAAATGTGAAAAGTACAATTGTTTGTGTATTATTAGTTTAGTCAGATTGTTTTTATCTATAATTGTGAGTTGAATAAGCTCAGACCATATTATGTAGAAATCAGATATTAATTATTGTTAGTGCTCATTTATATAATGATCCTAATTAAAAAAGAACAGAACTTATTTGAAATCGTAAAGACATTTATAACATTACAAAATATTTCTGTCGCTTTTTGTCAGTTTAATGCGTCCTTGCTAAATACAAGTATTATTATTATTTATTATTTTTTTTAATCTATTGTATCCCCAAATTTTAAAGGGTCAGAGTTTCCACAAAAATATTAAGCATCCAAAACTGTTTTCAACATTGATTTAAAAAAAGCACCAACTGAGCATATTAGAATGATTTCTGAAGGATCATGTGACACTGAAGACTGGAGTAATGATGCTGAAAATTCAGCTTTGCATCACAGGAATAAACTACATTTTAAAATATATTAAAATAGAAACACCAAATCAAATAAATGCAGTCTAGGTGAGAATAAGAGACTTCTAAAAAATGATAAATCTACACCTAGCCCCAGACATCTGCTGTATGTGTGTTTCAGCTGGAGAAAGTCCTTCAGCAGGGAGACATCGGCGAATGCTGTGAGCCATACATGGTCATGAAGGAATCAGACTCCACTAAGGTACGAGTGAACATTTACATGAGGGTTTTTGCATGAGTATTTCATCAGACACATCTGGCATGATTATGGTATCCTCTGTGGATTTCTCAACTTGATCTGGACTACTGCAATATTTGTTAGTCTTCTTCAATATGAGCAAGGTTCAGTAGATGCTGGAGCCCGTGTCTGTCACTGTACAATTCTGTTGCCAAGTTGATTTTTTTGGCTGTTTGAAATAGCACGATAAATGCTGTTCACCCATTACCTTTACACAGGGTTTGTGTAACAACCCAGATGGATATTCTGAAATGATTCAGTGGTTTTTACCTTTGTGTATGTGTGTGTACATACAGCATAAGGAAAAGCTGGAGAAGTTGAGGGCTCAGGCTGAGCAGATGTGCTCTAGGCTGGGTTGTTTCCGTATGCCCTTCGCCTGGACTGCGATTCATCTGCTGAACATCGTCAGCAGTGTTGGAGGCCTGGACCGCTCAGATTCAGACTCAGACACGGGTATTAACCAGAGTCAACACATTTGAATTCAGCTTAGAGTTTGCTTTTTATTGCTTTCTTATAACTAGTCATCTTGAAGATGTCCCTGAAAGTAACACACATAAGGGCCAATATATTTTTATAATTGTACATTTCTATATTTTTAAGCCTTTTTCCAATATTCAGTAAATTTGCTACATTATTTGAAGACATTTTGATCTAGAAATACATCCTCAAGGTACTTTATTTCTTATGTACTTGTGATGTAATGTAGTGAAAGTTTTTTTCTTAGTTCCTTGTGCCACAGTGCAACAATAAACTGAGCCAACAACAAATTAAAGAGGCGCGCACACACATAATAAAAATAATCAAATCTAAGAAGATATCAAGAAATATGATGTGAATAAAATATAGTAGGTAAATAAAATAGAATATAGTAGAAATTCTGAGTCTTATGCAGCAAAGAAAAAGGGAAAGTGTTAACTTTCTACACTGAACCATTTGTGAAATTTAGTAGCTGTCATAAAAATAGTTTTTTGAGAAAATGGACTTAAAAGATTCTAAACAATTTTTATAAATTATTTGATGTAAATTTAATCAAACATACTTTAAATAATTACAACATCACTAACAGTTTAATTTCATATATATAAAAATATATACTGCATATATTGAAAAATATATGCATTTTTCTTGCTATGAGCTATGGACACTGGATAAATTTACTGAGGTAAATGTAATGTTAGTTAACAAGCTCGGTACATGCTGTTGTGTTGTGATTTAAACACAGATTGGACCATTGCATAGATGATACTTTTCAGTAAGTTTATCCTTATCTTTAAACAGACCCTCATGTATTTTTCTTGCTGTAACTTGGAGTAAAGATGCAGGATATGAGGAAGAGAGCAGTATACCCTACATGTTTGAACAGCTATTCTGGCACACGCTACATTAAAGAGCATCAAAACATTGTTGAATATACATATAATATTGAATATAAATATTCTATGCGTCGCCGAGCCCTAGTTGCATGACACTATTATATAGCAAACAGCATTTTGTCATTCCTTACAGAGCGTAAGGGGACGTGGAATGAGAGAAAGAAGAAAGGATTTGAGAGGATGAGTGTAGGAGAGGACATGTGCAACTTCACTAACTTCCGACCAGCGACTCTCACTGTCACCAATTTCTTCAAACAGGTCAGTTCTCTATTCTTGCACATTTCTGACAGTAGTGTATTAGCACAATGTATTATTTACCCACTCAATGAGTGCTGAGTGTTTCTGTACTGCTGCAGGAAGGGGACAGATTGAGTGATGAAGACTTATATAAGTTCCTGGCAGACATGAGGAGGCCGTCGTCTGTCCTGCGTCGACTCAGACCTGTGACTGGTACCTGTCCGCACTTATTTTTACCTCATCAGTTCTATTATTTAAGCCTTTTCTCACACTCTGTCGGTCTCTTTCTGTCTAGCTCAGTTGAAGATAGACATCTCCCCGGCTCCAGAGGCCCCTCACTACTGTCTGTCTCCAGAGCTGCTTCATGTGAAGCCTTACCCTGACCCACGTGTGCGCCCCACCAAAGAAGTGCTGGAGTTTCCCGCGCGCTACGTCTACACCCCACACACTACCTACAGGTCGGTCCACACACATTCCTGTCAAAGAGCAGCTAATATAGGTATCACGGAGTGTCAGAAAACTACAATCTATGTCGCCCGAATTCACATGATAGTCGATATGATAGGATAGCCGGAACAGACTAAAATTTAAGCCGTTATCCATTTTATTATCTTTTCCTCTACACAAATTCACAAATCCCATTCATGTTTGTGTTAAAAAAAATGTCATTGACACCAAATTACTCATCATACTTCTATAAAAATGTTTACATACACTACCGTTTAAAAGTTTGGGGTCTGTAAGCTTAAAAAGTCATTTGTACTTTTATTCAGCAAGGATGCATTAAATTGATCAAAAGAAATAAAGACATTTATATTACAAAAAAATCTATTTCAAATTAATGCTGTTATTTTGAAGTTTCTATTAATCATACAGTCCTGAAATAATGTATCACTTCATTTCCGCAAAAATATTAAGCAGCACTGGTGTTTTCAACGTATAATTTTTCTAACGTATTTTTCTTGAACAGCAAATCAGCATATTAGATTGATTTCTGAAGGATCATACTGAAGACTGAAGTAATGATGCTGAAAATTCACAGGAATAAATTACATTTTAAAATATATTACAATAGAAAAAATGTATTTTAAACTGCAATATTTCATAATATTACTGTATTTCTGATCAAATAAATGCAACCTTAGTGAGCATAAGAGACTTCTTTCAAAAATGCTAACTGACTGCAAACTTTTGAAGTGCCAAATCACCATCCGGTTTCCTTGTGTGGAATATATCCATTCTTATGTGTTAGATGGAATAAATGGCGAGTAGTACTGACATTTTTTCATTTGTGGGTGATTATTTCTTTCATTTAGCTAAAATTATTGGGTAGTTTCATATTTGCCCACCCATTCAGCCATGGATAGGTCTGCATTGATTCATCTGTGGAGATGTTTTTTAAATGATTATGAAAATATAAATTATGTGAGTATTTATTTAAAACTAAATAAAAGAAATAAATTTAATTTGTGCCATATTAATATTGTTTCAAAACAGAAAGAGAAGACGACAAATAACTTTTATTTTCTTTCAGTTATAAGTTAGAGAGTATTAAGTTACAAGTTACATACATATATATATATATATATATATATATATATATATATATATATATATATAATTATGTTTTGTGCTATTATAAACATTATTCACTACAAAAAAGTAGCTAAATATTTTTAACACAGGAATTTCATGCAGCATTTCACAGTTTCAAATGTTTCACAAAAATTCACACTGGTTAAGGCTTCATGAATGAGGCCCAATGTGCGTATAAAATGACTGGCAAAGTGTTCAAATATTTATGAACATGTAGTACGCTAGATCCGTTTGCAGTGCCGTGAATGGAGTGTTGATGAGAGTTGATTGCGCTTCCTCCTCATATGGGATTTTTAGTGGTTACACCATATTCTGAAATGAGAAGCAAGTACTGACATGAAACGATGATTTTACGGGCGATCGCATGTTTACTAGCAAGTCTGCATTTAGGCTTACCTGTTTCTGTAAATCAGCCAGTTGCTGGTTTTGATTCTCCAATTTCAGTTTCTGTTCTTGTGTCCACTTCATCAGGTCCTTCAGGTTAGAGATGTTTTTAAGTGGTGTGCCCTGTCAGAAGGACATTATTGGTTATTTTCAGCTAAACTGTAGTGTGTTCATTGAAAGGCAGTTCTGCATCTTCACTACCTTGATCTTGTCTGGGACAGAGCTGTTTAGGTTTTCCTCCAGGCTGGTTAGTTTTTTCTTTAGCTGTGCCTCTTCCTGCTCCACCCTGGTGACTGTATCTCTGTTCTCATGGACCTGAATCTCCAGCGCTTTCATCTGATCCTGCAAACAGACAAGCTGTTGAGCACACTGATCCGACTCCTCATGGACCCACAGATCCCAGTACACTAACTGAGAATTACAGTATAATTATATTAGTAAATGAATATAATGAGATGAGAAATGAAACAAGAATGGAAAAAAATGTACACTGTATTATTGAAGTTAATTAAACCTTTATTTTATACAATATTTACTCAATTATGTCTCTCTCTGTGTGTGTGTATATGTGTGTGTGTGTGTATATATATATATATATATATATATATATATATATATATATATATACACACACACACACACATATTGTTACAAAATGTTGCAAATAACACTTTTCTTTTACATAAAGTTATTTGCAACATTAAAATATTCTTGAAACAAATAAAATATTTAAATTATCTGCCAAAATAAGATCCTTGGAAATTGCGCATTACTATTATTATTATTTTTTTATTTTTTATTTTTTTTCTCTTTTCTTGTTTATAGATATATAGATGGCTAGATAGATCTCATATAGGCTTTACCTGAAGGAGCTGGAGTTTCTCTTTAATCTGTCGCTCATTTTTAGCAGCCTCCTCCGTGTCGTGCCCCAGTCTCTTCACCTCGCTCTCAGTTCGGCTGATGGCTTTCGTGACGCGGGCCAGCCTGGCCTCTGTGCTCTGGTAGAGGTGGTGCAGGGATTCGGTGAACTGCAGTACGCCGTACATCAGGATGTTCACGTCATCCGTGGAGGCCAGCTTTTCTCCGGCTTGGACAGACTTCAGCGGAGATGAGGAGACCCCGTTCACGCACAGAGCCGTAAACAGCACACATAAAGCTGCCTGCATCCTGTCCTCTTCCTAAAACACAAACCGTGACTGTTGCAGGTGCGAGGACACAGGCTGTTTTAATGTGCACGCTTTGCAACATGCTGCTGCTTTTATAAGCAGTGATGGTGTATGTTGGACATTGGGAAATCAGCTGAGACATGAGCCTATCAGAGCTATGCTTACAGCTGTGTGAGAGAGAGAGAGACCTTGACTTATGTTGGTCAGACAGATGTTTAGTGGTATTGAACCAGGGACGTGCTTAGCAGTTTGTCTGCCAATGCACTCTTCTCCTTTAACCCCAAAGGTACTCAGAGCACCTTCTGTCACCGTATCAAATGGAGACTGTGCTATTTTAAAAGTATATAAATAAGAGATTGTAAGCAGTTGATGCATTATGCAACGATCATATTTAATGTCACAGGAGGTCTGGGAGATAGAGTCCTGTATGTTCACGCTGCTGCCACCTGTTCAGTGTTTGATTTGGGGTAAAGTCAAGTAATTTGCAGTGCCTTTCAAGTCTATTTATATCACTGTTCCTCAAACATGCAAATGAAAGAGTAGATATGTGTCACAGTGTTCCTCTTGTTTCGAATAGTCAAAAATATTAATAGAATTAATGACATGATATGCTGATAAATTAGTGGAATTAATCTCATATATAATATTTGAGAAAAGCCCACAAATGAGTATAATTCAAGACTTGTGGCAGATTGAAGCATTGATCCTCTCTCTCTATCTAGACTGTTTACATAAGTAGTTGTAGACTTTAGATTATTTTAGGAAGTGAGGCTTAACCGTTATATCAGTTGTTGTAAACTTGTCCGTTTACACATAGTTGTAAACTTGACAGTTTACGTTAGGAGTTGAAACTGAACCGTGTATATTAGTTTCTGTAAGCATTAGGAATTAATGTTTACTTGTTTATATTAGTAGTTGTAAACTTGAATATTTATATTAGTAGTTCTTAACAGGAATTGAAGTTTAAAGGAACACTCCACTTTTTTTGGAAATAGGCTTATTTTACAACTCCCCTAGAGTTAAACAGTTGAGTTTTACCATTTTTCAATCCATTCAGCTGATCTCCGTGTCTGGTGGTAGCACTTTTAGCTTAGCTTAGCTTAGCATAGATCATTGAATCGGATTAGACCATTAGCATCTCGCTCAAAAATGACCAAAGAGTTTAGATAATTTTCCTTTTTAAAACTCGACTCTTCTGTAGTTACATCGTGTACTAAGACTAGACTGTACCTAGCTGGGGACTACTTTCAGGCGCTGCGTAATATCATTGCGCCTGCCGCACCCATGGTACGGCAGCAAAGTTCCTTGATTATTACGCCGGAATGAGAGTATAGTTCCTAGCCATATCGGCCTAGAAAATCGCAACTTTTCATTTTCCGTCAGTCTTAGTTCACGATGTAACTACAGAAGAATCAAGTTTTAAATAGGAAAATAATATAAACTCTTTGGTAATTTTTGAGCGAGATGCTAATGGTCTAATCCGATTTAATGATCTATGCTAAGCTAAGCTAAAAGTGCTACCGCCAGACCCGGAGATCGGCTGAATGGATTCAAAAACGGTAAAACTCAACTGTTTAACTCTAGGGGAGTTGGAAAATGAGCCTGTTTTCAAAAAAGGTGGAGTGTTCCTTTAACCTTTCGTATTAGTAGTTTTTAACCTTACTATTTACATTAGGGATTAAAGTTTAACTGTTTACAACTATATTAATAGTTGTAAACTTGACCATTGACATTAGGAGTTGTAAATTAACTGTTTATATTAGTTGTGTTAAACTTAACATTTACATCAGGAATTAAATCTTAACCATTATATTAGTAGTTGTAAACTTGTCCGTTTTAAGCTTGGCTGTTTAGAAATTAAAGCTTAACTGTTGTATTAGTAGTTGTAAACTTGACTGTTTATATTTGTTTAACCATTTGCATAAGTAACCGTAAACTTACCTTTTACACTGTTGTTCAACAGTTGGAAATCACTAAGACATTTTGAAAGAAATTGATGAATCTCTTACCCCAGGTAGAGTTTAATTGATTAAAATATAATCACAAACATTATTTTTGCAAATAAATAATCATTGCTGTTTGAATGACTGTTATATAAATAAGTTTGCATTACAAAGCCTGTCTGTCTACATCAGTCCTATTTACTGAAAAAAAAAGCCTATTTCAGTAAATCCTAAAGAAATCATTCTGGTGTGCTGATTTGTTACTTAAGAAACCTTTCTCATCATCTCAATATAGTTGAAAATGGTTGTGCTGCTCAAGGAGGTGTGGCAGTCGCAATGCAGTGTCTTTTTTCAGTTGCTAAATCGAGCGTGCTTGCATTGCTGAAGTCAAAGTTTGGTTTCAGAAATCGCTACACGGAAGCACCTCTCTTGAGAAACTCATTTTAGTGACTCAGTAGACTCAGTCTATTGTCCTTAGAAATGAAGGCCATGCTTGAGAGAGCACTGCTGTGTTGACAGAAGGAAGCAAACTGCATATAACCAGGAAATTGAGATAAGTGGACTGAAAATAGTAGAACAGAAGTTACATAAAAGTTTGAATATCATAGTCTTTGGAAACTTTAAATGGTAGTGCACATAATAGCTCTGAACTTGACAGTTTACATCGTCTACAGGCTGCTCCTAAACCATCGCTGGTTTGATAGAAAAGGGTTCATTTATTCCACCTGTTTCCTTCTCTCTCCCCCTCAGGAACCTGTTGTACATTTACCCTCAGAGTGTCAACTTCAGTAGCCGGCAGGGTTCGGTGAGGAACATTGCAGTGAAGGTGCAGTTCATGGCAGGAGAGGATCCCAGCCAGGCCATGCCTGTGAGTCACCGATCACACCCGCACCCGGCTCTAGTCACACTGTCAAAGCGTATTCTTATGAAAAGACAAAAAACATTTGGGATTATATAAGTACATCTGATACGATGATCTCATCGCTTAGATAAACTTAATTGTGCACAATAAAGCTGTCCAGATCTGTGCCAAGAATATGACAGCGCCTCCCTAAAACACATCGATCCATGTCACAGTATTTTAGCTTCAGCTAAACACACAGGTTGCATTAGTCACTCGAACCAAACTCAGTCTTCAGATCTATTAAGAAGCGCTCTGGGAAATTTTGGAGATTTCAGTGAACTCGCAGAACCTTTTACATTTTGTTAATCTAATCACGGATTTTAGAAACTCCCTAATAGTGTTAGCGCTACATTCGCACACCAGTTGCTCACTTTGAAACATCTGTAATTTATTTAGGGCTCAAGTGAGGCCATATGCAGTGCAGGTGCATTAGAGGCTAAATTCATTTTGCGATAATTAGGAAATCCATCCACAGTGTTATGATTAGCGAGGGCAACATCGTGGCTGAAATGTAACTCCCCAGTGACATCTAGTGGAGCCGTTAAACTGTTATTCACAAGTGCAATGTGATTTCCACCCCCTGAACAGGTCATCTTTGGAAAATCAAGCTGTGCAGAGTTTTACAAGGAGGCGTACACCCCAGTGATCTACCATAACAAGTATAAACCTTTGTCTCGTTCACTATTCATTACAGAAACAACACTTCTTATTCATTTTATACATGTCTAGAATTATATTACATTTCCGTAAAGCAGTGGTTCTTCTTTACTTAAAGGGCCTCCACTGTGAAATACAATATCCAAACGCTCCACATGTAGTATAATATTAACAATATATGTGTATATATGTGACCCTGGACCACAAAACCAGTCTTAAGTGTCAATTTTTCGAAACTGAGATTTCTACATCATCTGAAAGCTGAATAAATAAGCTTTCCATTGATATATGGTTTGTTATGATCGGACAATATTTGGCTGAGATATAATTATTTGAAAATCTGGAATCTGAGGGTGCAAAAAAATCTAAATATTGAGAAAATCGCATTTAAAGTTGTCCAAATGAAGTTCTTAGCAATGCATATTACTTATCAAAAATGAAGTTTTGATATATTTACGGTAAGAAATTTACTAAATATCTTCATGGAACATGATCTTTACTTAATATCCTAGTGATTTTTGGCATAAAAGAAAAATCGATAATATTGACACACGCAATGTATTTTTGCCTATTGCTACAAATATACCCCAGCGACTTAAGACTGGTTTTGTGGTCCAGGGTCACATATGTGTGTGTGTGTGTATGTATGTGTGTGTATATATATATATATATATATATATATATATATATAATTCTATTGTATAAACAGAGGGAGCAAGAAAGATTTTTTGAAATTACAAGTTTTTGAAAGTCTGTTATGCTCACCAAGGCTGCAATTAGTTAATGAAAACACAGCAATAAAAACAGTAATATTTGAAAAAATTTTACAATTATAACTGTTTTCTACTAAAGACAATTGGTTGACAAAAAAATGATTTCTGAAGGATAATGTGACACTGAAGACTAGAGTAATTGTTGCTGAATACAGCTTTGCCTTCACAGAAAAGTAATTAAATAGTAATAATATTTCACTATAGTACTGTTTTTAATGTATTTTTGTTCAAATAAATTCAGCATTGGTGAGCATAAGAGATTTAATTCAACAACATGAAAAAAATCATAATTATTCTAAACTTTTACTTGCAAAAATATTATATATATCTTTTTGCATTTTTTTTTTAACCTCAATTCATTTTGTGAATACAGAGGTTTCAGAAACTATGTTCTTCACTAAAAACAAAAGTTATGGAGGGAGGGGGGGATGATTTCAGTTTAGATCTTCATTGTATGTATTTTAAGCATTTTAATGAAGTTAGTATATTTTATTATAGTAAAAATAATGTAAGTTATAGGGCTGTGTCAGTCTACTAAAATGTTTAATCTAATTAATTACATGATGTGGTGATTAATTAATCTACTTAACTGCATATTAATCGCACATCAAATTTGGGTAAGAAATTACCCACAAAAGATCATTTAAAGCCATTATTGTGTTACCTGAGAAAAGCATGAAATAGATATCACAAAAAGTGGCTTTAGAAAGATTTTTTCCTTTTTTAGTTTTTGTTTTAATTTGTGGGTGAACTATCCCTTTAATTAGTCTTTTATTAAGTCTGGAATGAAGTAATTGGCTCTCTTTATGAATAGGCCATTGAATCATTGGTTCACCTGATTTGTTCAAAATGCGGATTCATTCAGAAATTGTGTTGTTTGGAGACCAACAGTTCTGCTGTGGCTTTAATAGGCAATATTTGCATTGGCAGAACTGAGCAAAAACAGACAATCTTGTGTCTAAAATATAACACCATCTTAGGTTCTTATTTATTGAACTGTTGTATAAAATCAATATCACATTTGCGCTATTTGGTACAAAAATAGCACCAATCGGTGTATGAAGAAAGAAGAAATTTGTGTTAAAATTAACACATTTTTTTCCATAACTAATTAATTAGATTAACACGTTCAACTGACAGCCCAATTAATAATATCAATGTCAACTGTTAATATTATTAATATTTCAAAACAAAGTAAATCATATAATTTTTTTAATTTTATTTAAACTATATATATTTTTTAAAAATTAAATAATTTGAAGTTATCCAGCAGCCCCCTTGAAAGTTTGCCGAGGCTCCCTCATGGGTCCCGGCCCCTAGTCGAAAAGCACTTCAGCCTTTTTCAATCTCCTGTCTCCATCTCTGCAGGTCCCCGGAGTTCTACGAGGAGGTAAAGATGAAGATTCCCGCCAACCTCACCGACAACCACCACCTGCTCTTCACCTTCTATCACATCAGCTGCCAGCCCAAGCAGAATACCCCCTTGGAGACGCCGGTGGGCTACACGGTGAGGAAAAGGACCCCCCTCTCTTCTCCTCTTCCTCTCTATCCTCTCCTAACAGTCACACTCCCACATCGCTAGAGAAACGCTCCAGGCTACCTGATGAAACGCTCACCTCCATGTGACCCTGTCCCCCCTCAGAGACACCTGGCGCGTCCTTATACGTCACCTCCCACGTACTCTCTTTCCCTGCTGGGATTCAGTAGCACCTCCCGTGATGCTGCTTATGACACTTTTGAAGTTGTAGCGTCATGTGATTGTAGGCAATATATAGCATGGAAATGTTTTGAACTGCATGTAGGCTGTGCAGGTTAATCATAGTTCCTGTTGTTTTTTGCAGTGGATCCCCCTCATGCAGCATGGCCGTCTGCGCACCGGCTCCTTCAGTCTGCCCGTCTCTGTGGAGAAACCTCCACCCAGCTACTCAGTCCTCACTCCTGACGTAAGAGACTTATCCTGAACTGGGTGTTTGTGATGCTTAGTGGTTGTGTTTGAGAGAATGTTTGTGGAAGTTAAAGATGTCAAAAGAAGGGCAGACAGGGGGCAATTGTAATTGTATGGTTTTTTTTGTTGTTGTTTTTATCATTTCATCTTCATAATTCACAGACTACTACTACTTGCTATCTTTTTATATAATAGGAATTTTCAAGAAGCACTTTTTTAAAGCACTAGACATTGTAACAATTTTTACAATTATTTTTTTATTTACTACTACTACTAATTATTATTATTATTATTTTAAATAATATTATTAGAAATGTAATTACAAAAAATATTTTTTTTAAATGACAAAATCTGACAAATCTGGTTTTCAACTATATTTAGACATATATTCCAAATTATGGAAAATAATTAACTGTGCCAAAAATAACTCACTTATAACAAGAATAGAAATTATAATAATTAATGGACTAATGTTATACATATTACATTTAATCCAAGAAGTCATTGTTACTTTAATCCCCATAATCATCTGTCCAATAACCAAGATAGTTTAATTCAAAGGCGTCAACATTTTAGACAGCTGAAGAAAGATATTGGACATCAGAATAATAATTTTTCCACAATTTTTTTCTTAAAATCCTTTTTTTTATTTCCTATTAAGTAAAATTACTTCACTCCATACTTCACAGAGAAAAGCATGTCATCACTCTAGCTTATTTGTGGCTAAAAAAAATTCATCCCCTGGTCTCTGCTACACCAAGTCCATCATAAAACATAAAAAAGTGGCCAGTTTTATGCTAGTGACAAGTCATATTGCAAGTCACAAATCCAGTTTTGACTGTGGATTTTACTATGACGAAGGCTAAGTTTAGGAATATTAATTTTCCCATGTTGATGATGCTTCATAACACTCTTGAGGCTTTCAGTCACATGTCCTAATTAATATTCATGAGTCTTCCTTTTAGTAATTCAGTTACTACTCAACAGTCCTACTAAGCAAGCGTCACATTATGTAATCAATAATATTTATGAGTCAAGTCTGAACCTTGGTAGGATTTGTAGATGCACAATCAGTTCAGCCATGTGCACAACAGAAAAACTCTGAGCGGTGGATGTGCTTCTAGTTAATCTAAAGATACAGTTTTTATTTAGTATAAAAGGGAACCCAGGTTCAAATTTCAACCTTATATGTTTATTATATGCATATTTTAAATAAACCAAGCAAAAACATGCTTAACTTGACAGCAAATTAACTTGACAGCCAGTGATCACTATACTTTTTCAACAGCTCTGACTTTTCAGTTATTCCCTTCTTTTGTGTTCCGCATGACAAAAGTCATACAAATTTGGAGCCACATGAAAAGTGACAGAATTTTTGGTTTAAAGCAAATTATATGCAGAATGTGCAACTGAATTCTGTGCTTCAGTGATAATAGAACACCTGGAAATTGTCAAATTAAAGGGTTAGTTCACCCAAAAATGAAAATTATGTCATTAATTACTCACCCTGATGTCGTTCCAAACCCGTAAGACCTCCGTTCATCGTCGGAACACAAATTAAGATATTTTTGTTTGAATCTGAGAGCTCTCAGACCCTCCATAGACAGCAATACAACTGAAATGTTCCCATGTCCAGAAACGTAGCAAGGAGATTGGTAAAATAATCCATGTAACATCAGGGGTTCAACCGTAATTTTACGAAGCCACGAGAATACTTTTTGCGCAAAGAAAATAAAAATAACGATTTTATTCCACATTTTCATCTCTACTGTTTCTCTTGTGGACGTGCGTTCACGACAGTACATGACGCAAGCGCGTGGTGGTGCAAGCTCTGATCCAGATCCAGCGTGATGACGTTGAACACATGCCATGTGTTCAACGTCATCACGCTGGATCATGTACTGTCGTAAATCATGCAACCTAATTATCCGAGTTGCAGATAATGATTTAGGGATGAATTGCAACATCAACTTGGCTATAAAATCTTAGAATGAATGTAAACATGTGCTGAGCATATTTTGTGGCCTGTGTGTGTTTCAGGTTCAGCTACCAGGGATGAAATGGGTGGACAACCACAAAGGAGTCTTCAGTGTAGAGGTGAAGGCAGCCTCCTCAGTTCACACACAGGTAATGAAAAGAAATATCAGAAGAAAAAAAAAAACGATTGAACAGATTTCTACAAAAGTGCATTCACATACATGTCTCACTTAATTTGTGTAGGATCCACACCTGGATAAGTTCTTCACACTTGTGTATGTTCTGGAGGAGTACTCCTTCCCTTTCCGGCTGAAGGATGTTATAATCACAGAGGCAAACGTGGAGGCAGAGCTGAAGGCCAGCATGGCGGCTCTGAAAGGGGCACTGTTGGACACTTGCGTGCGCTTCCTGCATCAACTGATGAGCAAGCTCATATTGCTAATCGTACACCCTCCAGTCATAGCAGGACAGATCGGTTAGCAACACTGGATATGGTCTCTAATATTACTTGTTACACACCAATCTTTTGGTGTTTCCTTGTGTAATCCATTTCCTCTCCTTTCTCTAAATCCAGTAAATCTTGGCCGTGCTGCTTTTGAAGCCATGGCCCTGCTGGTGAACCAGATCCATAAGAACTTAGAGGGAAACCAGGACCATCATGGCCGCAACAATCTGCTGTCCTCTTATATCCACTACTGCTTCCACCTGCCCACAACAGAGCCTGTATCTCCCCCTGCTGGTGAGTGAGAAATACAGCTCAACATTAAAGGGATAGTTCACCCAAAAATGGAAATTCTGTCATGAATTACTCACCCTCATGTCGTTCCAAACCCTAAGACCTTCATTCATCTTCGTAATACAAAGATATTTTTGATGAAATCCAAGAGCTTTTTGACCCTCCATAGACAACAATGTGTTACTGTCATAGGCCAGTAAGAGCTTGTGTGTGTAAAACCCACTCCCCTGATCTCAAGAGGCGCTCTAGCGATTGATGCTAGGGGCCACGGTCACGCCGGAGACCACGGTTCGAAGCCCGCTCGGAGTGGGGCGAGTAGGACCAGTTACAAATGTAACTACCACTTTCAAGAAATTGTTGAATAAAGTCATTATTTTTGTTTTCTTTGCACACAAACAGTCTTCTAATAGCTTCATAATTAAGGTTGAACCACTGATGTCACATGGACTATTATTTTGACAATGTCCTTACTACATTTATTGGCCTTGAATGTGGTAGTTGCTTTGCTGTCCATGCAGGGTCAAAAGCTCTCAGATATCAGCAAAAATATCTTGTGTTCTGAAGATGAACGAAGGTCTTATGGGTTTGGAACGACATGAGGATGAGTAATTAATGACAGAATTTTCATTTTTGGGTGAATTAACCCTTTAAAGTGTGAGATTTGAGAGATACATAATGCAGTACATCTTTTATGGAAGAAATAAAATAATCAGGATTTAGAATAATTTGGAGGTGACTAAATGATGACAAAATGTTCATTTTGGGTGAACTTTGAAGTCTTGATAATGCCCTTTTGTGTACTGTAGAGTTATTGAACCATTGCTTAAAACTGTAAACATTTTTTTAACCTTTAAACTCTGCTGATTCATTTCTCTGGGGCTCAGTGTTTATGTATTGTGGTAAATGCTTTACTCACATTTATACTCACTCACATTGGATCTCAAGAGCAGAATGCTTATATAAGTTCATGCACTGAGTGCTTCCCACTTCTTTCTTCAGTGGGAGCCGCATCGTACGATCTCCCCATCCAGTATGCCACGCTCTCTAGGGCGACGGCAAGACCCAGCAGCCTGCTCTTATCCCGCTCCAAGAGCATTAGTAACTCCAACCCTGACCTGGCCTCAACACCAGCCACCCCTGACGAGGAGGTGCAGAGAATCATCGGCAGCAAGGTGGGCGGCTCTTCCTCTGGCTTCTGATTGGTTGTTACTGCAGTGTGGCCACTCTGTCAAATATTATTTCTATCTTGCCTATGCAGCTAAAAGGAACTGAGTATTAAAAGAAGCACTTTAAGTGATAGTTGCTGTTATTGTTGTTGCCTTTTAAACAGTCAGTTTCTGTTTGTTTTTTTTTGTTTTTTCTTTTGTTGATGAAAACCTGGGGAAAACTAATCAATAAAATAAAATCTAATAGTAAAGTTATTTTACAACAAATTGAATTAACTAATCAGTGACATCACTTTGCAAAACAAAGCTATTTCTGTGAAAAAATATAAATGCTTAAAAATGTTGCATTGAGAAAATAACAGATTAGCGGATTCATCAAAATCGTTAAATAGTTAGTTAGTTTCTGCCCTACTCTTACTGCATTGTGCTGGAGCTACAGGCTCAGAGATTGACTGTGCTAGCTGTTGATTGCTCTGCTAATAATTGTGCTATGTTTTTGCTATGGTACTGCTGTTCCTACCCTCTCCCCTCCTTCACTGTGCCCTGATTGTCCCCCACCCTCTTCTAAATTAATTCTTGTTCCTGCACTTCGTCCCCTCCCTGTGGCACCTGTATGTTGCTGTTCTGCCTGCCCTGTGTTGCACTGTGGTGTGTGTTTGTTTCGTCGGTGGATAAGCAGGGGATAGACCGCTCACATTCCTGGGTAAACTCTGCTTACGCTCCAGGGGGCTCAAGGGCAGTGCTCCGTCGGAATCCCAACTCCAGCTGTGAGCTCAAGCAGGTGCCAATCAAACCTACACCCTAATGTCCCTCCCTACTACCTCAAACCATACACCCGAATATAACCTGTAACTCCCTCAGACCCTTTTACTCCACAAAATTTTTTAACCATAACTTTATTTGTTCCATCTCAAACTCTACAACCTAATATAACCTGTTATTCTCTGAAAACATACAACCTAACATGACCTGTTACGGTCTCAGTCTCAATGCAGCTTGTTACCATCTCAAACATTTAAAGGGGTCATATGATGCGATTTCAAGTTTTCCTTTCTCTTTGGAGTGTTACAAGCCGTTCGTGCATAGATAAGATCCCTGAAGTTGCAAAGACTAAAGTCTCAAAACCAAAGAGATATTCTTTCTAAAAGTTAAGACTCGACCATGCCCCCCTAAAACGGCTTATTCAAACATGCCCCCACATGTCTACGTCACGATGTGGGGAGATTTTCATAACACCGCCCAAACGTATACGCAATGAAAGAAGGCGGAACTATTATTCTCGCTGTAGTATTGTTGCTGCCGCCGGCGCCATGTCCTGGAGACACTGTGTTTCATTGTGAAAGCGAAAGTACTTTGTTTGGGCTTCCAAAAGAGGACACAACTAGAAATCAGTGGTTAAGCTGTATTTACAACACTGTTCCAGAACAGTTCAACCCAAATATTAGAGTGTGTGCATCGCATTTTACAGTGCAACGCGACGTGTAAAAAGACAGTATAAGTCATTATAATCAGTAATTATGTCCCCACTGGATACAACAAATGCCTCGTTTATAATGGGTTTTATTGTTTTTGTGTCGTCGCACCGGGACATGGCATCACAATACGGTAAGGGGCGTAACATTTCCGTCACATGCCTGAGGTATTCGGCCAATCACAACGCACTGGATAGCTGGCCAATCAGAGCACGCCTCGCTTCTCAGAACGATGAGCTTTGTAAAAATCGACGCGTTTCAGAAAGGTGGGGCATAGAGGAGCAACAATAATGTACAGTATGTGGAAAATAATGTGTTTTTTGAACCTTAAACCGCATGAACACATTGCATTACACCAAATACACTAAATAATGGTCTTTTTAGCAACATCATATGACCCCTTTAACCCTAACATTGTGTTTCTTTATCAAACCTTTAACCCTAACATTACTTGTTACTGTCTCACTCTTAACCCTAACATTACTTGTTACTGTTTCAAACCTCTAACTCTAACATTACTTGTTACTTTCTCAAACTCTTAACCTTTACATTGCTTGTTACTATTTTAAACTTTTAACAGTAACATTCCTAATCACTGTCTTAAACCTTTAACCCTAGCATTACTAGTTATTGTCTCAAACCTTTAACCCTAGCATTACTTGTAACTGTTTCAAACCTCTAACTCTAACATTACTTGTTATCGTCTCACTCTTAACCCTTACATTACTTGTTACAATTCTAAACTTTAAATAGTAACATTCTTATCACTGTTTTAAACCTTTAACCCTAGCATTACTAGCTATTGTCTTAAACCTTTAACCCTGACATTACTTGTTACTGTCTCAATCCCTTAACCCTTACATTACTTATTACTATTTTAAACTTTTAACATTATTATTACTTAATGTATGAACACGTCGTTAACCCTTACATTACATATTACTGTCTCAAACTTTTATCCATAACATTCTTTATCACCGTTTTAAACCTTTAACTCTTAACATTACTTCTTGCTGTCTCAAACCTTTTACCCAAGCATAGTTACTGTCTCAAACTTTTAACCCTAACAATACTTTTAATTTTACTGTCTCAAACATTTAACAGTAACATTACTTGTTACTGTCTTAATTAGCCCTAAAGGCTGATTTATACTTCTGCATTGGACAACCTTTACGTAGCCTTTACTGCGTAGGCTGCGCATCAGTTTTCATTTATACTTCTGCATCGTTGTCCGCGCCGACGTGCAGTACACATGCAGACCGCTAGTCTGCAGTGTCCACGGGCATGTTGCTTGTGTAACCCGCAGTACCATGGCAAACTACAAAAAGGAGACAACAACGGAACAGGAGAAGATGGCATTCTTTCAATCTGCACAAGGACTTGTACCACGGCAGATCAACATTGTTTGTCGCGGACAACTAGTGATGTATAAAGCTATGTAGTATAATAAATGATAAGACGCTTGTTCTTTGCTTTATTTTATTTTAAATAAGAAAGTGTAACATTAAAATATATTAAAGTGCACATAAACACACAAAACTACATACGGAGGGAGGGGTTCTACCAGACCAATCACAGCGCTTGCGTTCCACGTAGAATTGACGCGCTGTTAGAATTTTGGAGAGGTGCACGTCAGGCTACGGCGTAGGTTACACCGTACTACACAGAGCTGTGGCATAGGTTCGACACAGAAGTATAAATTGGGCTTAACATTGCATGTTACTCTCAAACCTTTAACCCTGTCTTTACTTATCACTGTCTCAAACTCTTAACCCAACATGACTTGTTAGTGTCCCAAACTCTACCCAAATATATTTTACTGTCCCCTACACCCTAATTCCCCTTATTCTCAACTTTTATATGCTAAAATGCTAAGTCCATGTTCCAGCCCTACACCATGTCATCCTGTATGCTCTTATGGCCTTCACTCTGGTATTACTTCTGTAATCATACTCTGTAATCTTCTGCCAGCTCTTCTGCCGCTGTCCATTTGGCTTTATTTTTATCCATGTTTGTCTGTGTCTGAGGATGTGTGAGCATTTGTGTTGAAGGTTGTGTTCATGCCTCCTCCTTTTCATTAACCAACTCATCTCTCTTGCCTTTGTGTGCTGTACTTCTCCTGCCTGTCAGTCAGGAGAAACTTGGTAGAAGTCTAGTTACCAACAATACCAACAACATTACATGCCTCTTGCAGTGATGGAGGAACAATTGCATTGGGTGAATCATTGCATATGTAACCAACCTAGGTTACATATGCAATGATTCACCCAATGCAGTTAACTACTACAATGTCACATCAATATGATTAGATCCTCCCTTACATGATTTAATTTATTTGGTTATTTATTTGGTGCATAGCCATGTAGTAAGTCGGGTAACCACAAAATAAACCCCTTAAGGATTATACAAGACCTCAATCACGCTGTCAGGGTTTATTTTGTATTGATGACCAGCTGACTGTACATTATCCCTAACGTAGCATGGATAACGTTTCATTATTTTAAATTTGTAAAAGGATGTGGGTTGGTGTATGTAGCAGGCATTGGCTCTTACCCCTCTTCCCTCGGTTTTTTCTTATCTTTCTGTCTTCTATTCTTCATCATCATCTTCATTGTCATCATCATCACCACCACCATTGCTCTGTGTTCATCCACTGGTCTGCAGGCCAGTGAGCGTGCCTGTAATCGCATGTCTGCCTTCATCGAGACTGGCTCCATTCTCTGTCCTCCCTCCAGGCAGATCGCCAAGAAGGTAGAGCACATACTCATTTACTCACCCGTTCACTCTCCTATTCATTCGTTCCTTCATTTGCTCATTTATGTACTCACCTATTGAGCCACTTCATCTTTTTCATGCACACATATTACTACTATTTCAAAGTAGTCTGCCTTCATTGTGTGTGTGCATGTGTGTGGTTGTGTTCTGTACGGATATTTTGTAATAATGCTCTCTGCGTTCAGTTACTTCATGAAGAGTTGGCTCTCCAGTGGGTGGTGAGCACCAGTACTGTGAGAGAGGCGTCTCTGCAGCAGGCCTGGTTCTTCTTCCAGCTCATGGTCAGTAGACCCCCAACCTTTGACATTTACTGTACATCAGTAACTAAAGTCAAGTCATATTTATTTCTATAGCACTTTATACAATACAGATTGTTACAGAGCAGCTTCATAATAATAAAACAGTGCCATTTTCCAGCTCAATTCAGTTATATGATAGAGTTAGTGCAGTCAAATCATTAATATTACTGAGAATTACAGAGCATGACATTGAGGAAAAAATTGTAAATCTTGCACACGACATATTTATTTGTTAACTCGCTTTACTAAATTGTATGCATGATATAACAATTTATTCCCCCGTTTAAAGTAAATCGTGTGCACAATATAATAATTTGGTCCCTCGTTTTACTAAATCGTGGCTACGTTTTAGTTAAATCAAAGCAAAGCAAACAAATTATGTTTTGCACACAGTTTACTTAAAACTTAACTGCTTACTTAAATTGTGCTTACAATTTAGTAAAACAAAAATTGGTTATGATGGGGGCACAATTGACTATTTTTGAGCTCTGAACAATATAACCAGTCTTTTAGTTTTTAGTTAAAGGGCTAAGTCAACCAAAATAATAAAAAATGTTGTCATTTACTTACCATCATGTCAATAAAAAATTTAGAATTTTCATTTAATTGTCCCTTTAATAGTTCCACATATAGTTTGACTGAATTATTTCTATAATTTCTAGACATGCAGGTTTTGAAAAACCTTGTGTTTTTTGTGAGTTTTGTAAGGCAGAATCAAAGCTTCAGATGGTATCACTCATTTTTCTGTGTGTGATAACAGGTGAAGAGCATGTCCCATCATCTGTTCCTGTCCTCACGCCTGGACATGCCCCGACGCCAGCGCTTCCCAGACCGCTTTGTGGACGACATTGCTGCCTTAGTGTGTGCCATCAGTGCAGATATAGCCAGCAGATGTCACAAGGTAAAAGAGCAGCAGATCTCATTTTACTGTTGGAGGAACACAGACCTTATGTAGATAAGGGGATGTGTGAGACTTTATGGTGGTTTCCACTCTGTTTTATGACTGTTTACTCTTGTTGTGGCTCAACAGGAAGCATGCTTATCTTTGTCTGAACCAATATCTGTGTGCATTTCAGGATGTCGAGCTAGTGGAGAGGTTAAACAGCAGCTTGGCCTTTTTCCTCAATGACCTGCTGTCTCTCATGGACAGAGGCTTTGTTTTCAACCTCATTCGCTCGTATTATAAACAGGTACATGCACGAACAGAGAAGCACACATTTTAAAATGCTTTCAGTGTGTTTGAGTAGTGTAGTCTGAATATATGATGCCCTTATTCATAGTTTTGTCATCATTTGATGAATTTCTGCAGCCATGATCACTAGACTTTGTACACATAAAATGTAAAAAGCGCACTAGTGCACATAGTGCCTGGTTTACATGGATTGCAAGTGGTTTAGTGAACAAGACACATGCAGATGAGGCACAGCTGTGAATCCACCCTAGAAACTTCAGTGACCGATGATAGTTTGGTGCATTTGTGTCTTCAGATTAATAATAAGCTCCACACGGCGCAGAACCCCAGCTCTCTGACAGCGCTGAGGATGGACTTCATACGGATCGTCTGCAGTCACGAGCACTACGTCACCCTGAACCTGCCCTGCGCCACCCTCAGTCCCCCTGCGTCCCCCTCGCCCTCCACATCCTCCACCACCTCTCAGGTACACACACACTCAGACTAACACAGACTTTCATACTAGCTCACTTTCTGTTACTCATAAATGAATGTTTCAGGTACAAGTCAAGCTGTCACAGAAAATAGCTTGACTTTTCGCTTTGTTTTTTACAAAAACAGAAGTTGTTGTTATCATAAATGTACGGGGCTTTCTGTGTAGAGTGCAGATTCTGTGTTTGACCTAAATATATCTAGACCTTCATGACCACATTCACACAATCAATACAAGGGAAATGACACATAGGCAGGGAAATTATGCAATTATCTATAAAGCTTTTTTCTTTTTTCCTAGAATAATACACCACAGTTCAGAAGTTTGAAAAGATTTTTTTAAATATTTTTGAATAATATGCTATATATTGCTCAAGAAAGGCTGCATGGAAAAAAAAATAGTAAAAACATTTGTTCACAGCCATTACTCCAGTCTTTAGTTATGCTGATTAGCTGGTCAAGAAACATTTCTTATTTTTATAAACGTTGAGAACAGTTTTATCAATGTTGAAAACAGCTACATAATGTTTTTGATAACAAACAATGATATATGGTTTTCAGGATTCTTTGATGACTAAAAAGTTCAAAAGAACTGCATTTATTTGAAATACAAACCTTGTGTAACATTATAAATGTTCTTTTATAAATAATAAATAAACTTTCCCTAGGAACAAAGGACTTTGGGCCAGTACTCGGTGTGTTTCCACCGCAGGAACCAGGATCTAAATAAAGTTCCGGGTAAAAATTTGCTCCTCAGAAAGCCCCTGATCGCGAGGTAGTACTTTTTCAAAGGTCCGGAGCTTTCGGGGCCGGGACTTGGGCGCTGAACATGCTGATTGGTTGAGTTCACGCAGCATTATTTCAACCACCATTTATTCGTGTAATTTTTAAAAATATTACTGTTATTGTGTCATGAAATTTAGTTTTAAAAGTATTTCAGGCAAGATTGTAGTTGTTTAAAACTCAAATCTGCGATTTATTTATAAAGACAGCGCCTATTTGAAAATTAGGATTTCGGAGACGTGAGCTCCACACGATCAGCAGGCGCCCAGTGCTCATGTATCCGCCGAGAGCTGCCTCAACTCGGCTAGTCCTTCTGACATTCTCCAGTCTCCAGTCTGGAAAATTGCAGGAGCCGAGGTGAGCTGACTGATGTTATCAAGTACGCTGCTATTTGCAGAATTACTGGACTTGCCGAGGATGCAAGTCCGAAATTTGCATACTTGGTATTGAGAAACGTGCTCAGACCTACATCACCAGACTATTTGCCTAAACTTCTCGGTACTTTAGACCGCGATGGAAATGCAGACAGCAGCAGGTCTGGGGGAGAAAAGTTCCTGGGACAAATTGTTCCTGGTAATTTCAGTGGAAAAGCAGCTTAAGACTGTGATTATGTGTGAGGGATGTTAATTAGAATTAGGCAGATTTACTTTACTCCTCCAGCTTGACTAGTTCAGGTTTGTCAAATTTGGCAATAATTACATGTTTGTTTTGTTCCACTCTTGAGAGCTAGATGTTAATGTTTTCTTGAGTGGATTAGACCAAGTGCTCTTCTCCAAATGTTTATATAAACTGACCACATTCTAATACTCCACAGAAATCTAGTGTCAGTGCTGTAGAGTTTCCTGATTTGTTTGTAACTGTGCGTTGGAGTGTTTCTCACTGTAGAGTTTAAATCCTGTCATGATGGATGTTGTGTTTCTGTCTGCTGACTGTCTGCCATACAGCCACATTATATCAAGCTGGACACACTCAGTGGAATCCTCTTAGGGAATAAATTGTACTTCACTTTATTATGGCAGTGCTGAAGCAGGCCTTTTCTGTGTCTTCTCTTGTAGAGCTCAGCGTTCTCCTGTCATGTTCAGGATCAGGGTGTGGTCAGCATGTTCGAACTGTCAGTGCTGTTCCGCCAGCAGCATTTTCTTTCTGGTCTGCTGTTGGCTGAACTGTCACTCATCCTGGAGCCAGACGGAGAGGGGTGAGAAACATTCTTACGCTCACACACTCAAGTATTTTACTAGGGAGACAGACATTTTCAGCTTGTGTCAGTAGCTGATTTCTTTCATCTTATGGTCAAAGTACTGATATATAATATTCACAATTAAACAAATGTGTTCGTAACAATTCCCAAAATTTTATAAATAAGTACAAATAATGGTGAAATATCATAGTTCACAATGCCACTTTCGATATCACATGTATATATCTCACGATACTGTACATGAGTTTTACCTGATGTTTTTGTCCCGATTTGGAATCTGGAGTCAATGCTAGCTGCCAAAAGTCAAGAGTCAGTCTGCAGATTTTGAGCAGTTGACAGATTTCACAGAAAATCACGTAGTGTATAATGAACACAGACTATGGTTTTTATTTTTAGCTTCAGACTATGATTCCATCCAGTTGGAGGATATCAATCATGTTTGGTATTTTGAGACAATTTTAGAACATATATTGTTCTATGCGAGTCATTTTGTGTATGATGCTCAATTTTTCTCTGTAACCATTTACAAGGTCGACATGTGTGTGGTATCTAGTGTTTCTAAATCTGTTCAAATTATGTTTGTTTAGTGTATTCCAGCCTTTAAGGAAATATGCTGATGATGAGAACTCTTTTTTTTTTTTTTTTTTTTTTTTTTAAATGTTAAATATTAATATAAATATTAATGGTATTGAATAAAAACAATAACATGTAACCTTCAGGTATTTCCCATTGAAGGAAATATTTCTTCAGCTTTGTCTGTCAGTTTTCCAAGTAAACAGTGTGTGATCAATTACAAGCTATAGAAAAAAATAATTACAAATGAATGATACAGTACTTGAAGTTTTTGAAGTATTTGCATATTTTAAGTGTTTGAAGCCATTTAGTTTCATGTTTCACCCTTAAAGGGATAGTTCATCCAAAAATGAAAATTAGTCCATCCATGATTTACTTGCCCTCAATCCATCCTAGGTGTGTATGACTTAAAAAATTAAAAAATGTCCTGGTTCTTCCAAGCTTTCTAATGGCAGTGAATGGGGGTCGAGATTTTGAGGCAAAATAAAATGCATCCATCCATCATAAAAAGTGCTCCAGGGGTTAATAAAGGCCTTCTGAAGTGAATCGATACTTTTTTGTAAGTAAAATATCCATATTTAAAACTATAAAAATGTAATCTAGCTTCCACTAACTGTCGTTCACGTGAGAGAGGCGTTCAGCAGATGATGTAGGACGTACGTGAACGCAGTAATGAACGCAGAAGCGCAGAGGAGAGAGCAAAACAAAACACCGGTCAAGAATTAGAAGTTCAAAACGAGGATTTGTAAAGAAAAATGTCGGAGGATTTCAATATAAGCTAAGAGGAGACTGGTTTTCCTTTGTTGTAAACAAAACTTGGTTCTCGTGAGCTAGAGATTAGAGATAGCAGACGCTAGAGGTTTTAGTTCTAAATATGGATATTTTTCATACACAAATGCATCAGTTCGCTTCAGAAGGCCTTTATTAACCCCCCGGAGCCATGTGGAGCACTTTTTATGATGGATGGATGTACTTTATTGGGCTTCAAAATCTCGACCCCCATTCACTGCCATTATAAAGCTTGGAAGAGCCAGGACATTTTTTAATATAACTCTGATTGTATTCGTCTGAAAGAAGAAAGTCATACACACCTAGGATGGCTTGAGGGTTAGTAAAACAAGCAATATTTTTCATTTTTGGGTGAACTATCCCTTTAAATTGGCGCAGAAAAAACTTTGAACTGTTTTTGAACTGTTTTTATAAATAGTACATAGATTCCAACACCTCAAATCACATCTCACACCTCTTTCTCAGTGTGTTCTTCCTACACAAGAAGGCCATTAGTGCGCTGCATTCTCTGCTGTGCAGTCACGACGCAGACCCCCGCTACACAGACCCCCAGGTCCGCTCGCACATCGCCCAGCTCTACCTGCCACTCATCCCCATCGTCATGGAGACGCTGCCCCAGCTTCACGACTTCACCGGTTAGTGAGACCCTGTGAGCCGAGCGCCCACAGTAGAGCAGATTGCTTATCTCTGCAGTTATTTATATAAACTCTTTGTTTATGAGTTGAATAGTCTTTTAAAGGTCAGCGCTCCACAGTCATTAAAAACTGAACAAAAGTCCCGTTTCAGCCGAGATCTGTATCTCTCCACCTTTGTGTGTCCCAGACACGTCCCCACAGCGTGTACGTCATGCCTCGGCGCTCGTCGATGATAGCGACCCAGACAACGGCACCATCAGCCAGTCTGTTGCCATGGCGATAGCTGGCTCACCACTCCCCCATTCCAAAGCCAACCCCTTCACTCTGCCGTCCGTGGTGAGTACCTGCTCACTGACCACTGTTAATAACTCATGGTATGAATATGAATGAAGGTTGTGAAGTGTTAACTTTTTTTTGAACAGTAGTGTACAGTATGTTTAGGTTAACGTTTTTAAAAGAAGTCTCTTATGGCTGCATTTGTTTGATCAAAAATACAGTCAAATTGTGAAATATTATCACAATTTAAAATAAGAGTTTTCTAGTTTAATGCAATGCATTGTAAAATGTAATTTATTCCTGTGATGAATTTTCAGCATCATTACCTCAGTCTTCAGTGTCACATGATACTTCAGAAATCATTCTAACTGTTTTGCTGCTTCAAAAACGGTTATTATTATCATCAATGTTGAAAACAGTTGTGCTGCTTAATATTTTTCTGAAAGCTGATTTTTTTTTGATGATTAGAAAGTTAAAAATCACAGCATTTATTTGAAATATAAATATTTTCTTAATGTCAGTTTTGTCAATTTAATGCGTTCTTATTGAATAAAACTATTAATTTCTTTAAAAAAAAAAGAATACTGACCTCAAATTTGAGAACTATTTGTCATTATTTTTCTTCCATAGTGGCAGTGACCCATTCATATTAAGCCTTGGTGTTCATGCAGGTAATGCAGGTTCAAGTCTGGCCTGCAACATGCCCTAATCATGTTCCCCTAATAATTTCACAGTACTTTCTTCTTTTTTATCTAAAAAGCCTCAAATTTAAAAACAGTATTTTTCTTATTTTTCAGAAATAAGCTATATTTATGCACATAAAGTTTCCACATATTTTTCCAATGCCACTGCTCTGGTGGAATAAATAGAAAGGCAAACAACAGAAATAGAATTTTCCGGTAACACTTTATTTTACAGTCCTGTTCCACATGTACATACTATGTACTTATTAAAGTAATTACTATAACTAGGTAATAACTAGGTACTAACCCTGAACCTACCCCTAAACTAACCCTACCCCATGTAGTTACCTTATATTACCAGTACTTTCTTAGGTAAGTACACTGTAAGTACATGTAAGTACACATACTGTAAAAGTGCAACCAATTTTCCCTCACATTCATCTGAATTGAGGTCGCAGCTGCAGTGTCTTAATATCACCACTAGAGGAGCCCTTCATATTCACTCCTGTCCATTCTGTTGACTGCAGTACTGCTCCCCACCACTAGAGGGGAAGTTATTCTGTACTGCTCTGAAAGTGTACAACAGAGTTTCCTGTTCATTAGTGAATATTAATGGCTTGTGTGTGGCTGAGGAAATGAGGATCATGTGTGTCTAAGTATTTATTATACATATGGGTGTGTAAGGACGTCCTCTGTATATGTCTGTTCCAAACAGGCTGCTGAATGTGATGTGTAATCGGTCGGCTTTGTTGTGTTTCGTCTGTGTGAGTGTAAGTGTGTTTTTGTTTCTTCATCAGGCGGGCCGTCAGTGTAGCGCCCTCTCTGCAGAATGCAGCAGGACGCTGCTGGTTTGTTTCCTGTGGGTGTTGAAGAATGCAGACGCAGGGCTGTTGGAGCGCTGGGTCTCAGACCTGTCTGTGCCACAGATCAACCGCTTACTTGATCTTCTTCACCTCTGTCTGTCCTGTTTCGAATACAAGGTACATCCACATGCCCTTCTCAATAATGACTATGTGGTATTTAGAAACATGGTCCATTCAGTCAAGGTCAGGTAATGAGGAGATAGTAGGATTGATCCTGTTTTATCAAATACCAAACAAAGCAATAACCCTCTGATTGTCTGGTGTATTTTGTTTGCCAGTTGCTTGTGTTATTTTGTAAAGTGCCCTTGGGTTCTTGAAAGGTGCTATAAAAATAAAACATTATTATTATTATTATTATTATTATTATTAATAATAAGAGTAAAATTCAGGTCAATCAAATGTCATGTTGCACCTTTTGCTTTGCATAGTCTTCCAAAGGATATGCATATCCTTCCGAACACATTTTAAAATCTTGGAAAATCAGGGAATTTTAAATTGAAAATCTTTTAAAGACTTTTTAGGACTGGATAGTATGTATACTAATAAAAACATATATATATATATATATATATATATATATATATTTATTTATTTATTTTTTGCAAACATTACATTATTTAGATTAAATAAATATAACTATATGTATACACACTTTTTTTACTAAAATAAATAGTTTAAAAAATAAATAATGTTTAATAACTTGAAAATGCAATATATAAAACATGTTCTTGCAGTTTGGGATCATTGCATTGCATTCAACTTTTGACTTTTTTTTTTTTTTTTTTTTATAAATCTTCCACAATGTAATTATTTACAAAGAGGCTGTGTTGAGGATATGCCAGTTTAAACCTATATTTAGCTGAACATCCTGTTTAATTCCAAGGGCCAGAGAAAGGGTGGAAAATGATTTTACTAAAACCTTTACTAACATTGTATACATGGACCACAGGGAGAAAAAATATGCTAAAAATATGACATGGCCTCTTTCAAATTCAAAAAAATAACTTGGAACTGTAATTTTGGAAGTCATTTCTTATGTTACACCATTTCTTCTGACACATTCAGTAATTTTTACTTTATGTAGTGCATTTTTGTGTTGCATGTTGACATGTATTTGATAATTCTGTTCATTGTGCCTCTTCTCAGGGGAAAAAAGCCCTGGAGAGGATAAACAGTCTGACCTTTAAGAAGTCTCAGGACATGAAGGCCCGTCTGGAGGAGGCCATTCTGGGCACCATCGGAGCAAGACAGGAGATGGTCCGTCGCTGCAGAGGTACAACGGATGCTCTGTTGGTATCTGTGCGAGTAAATATCAAAGCAGTGAATTTGTCATTCACCTCTGTTCCTGTGCGTTCCTTAGAGCGCAGTCCTTACGGAGGTCAGGAGAACGTCCGCTGGAGGAAAAATGTCACTCACTGGAGACAGAACGCAGACAGAGTGGACAAGTGTGTCTTTTTGCCTCTTCTCTCACTGAATATCTTTTTGTTGCTGATCACTTTCACTGGACATCTGAATGATGTTGCTCTAGCTGTCTGTTGATTTAATGAAGCACATAATCACTGGCTACACATACAGTTGTGTGTGTGTGTCATATGGGCACTATGAATAGCCTACTGTAAACACTGTCTCTGTGCAGAACCAAGGCAGAGGTGGAGCAGGAGTCGGTAGTGGATGGAAACTTGGCGACAGAAGCTGCTCTCATAGCCCTGGACACACTGGAGATCATTGTCAAAGTAAAGCAGACTTTGTGACTCATTTGAATGCATTTACTACAAATACCATGCGTTCCGACATGGGTCATTTTCACACAGTTCATAAGTGTTTGTGTGTGTTTTTGCATCAGACGGTGGTGATGTCTGAGCTGAAGGAGAGTGTTTTGGGTGGTGTGCTGAGAGTCCTCCTCCACAGTATGGCAGGAAACCAGAGCGCCCTCTTCCTGCAGCACTGCTTCAGCACACAGAGAGCTTTGGTCTACAAGGTTTGTGTCTGTTGTTAGCACAGCTTGTTAATCCCTAACTCTAATTACTGAACACTGGTTCAAAACCCATGTTATTTAAAATCATTCAATTCTGTCACATCCACACTACCATTCATTTTTTAATGTTTTTGAAATAAGTCTCTTTTGCTTACCAAGGCTGCATTTATTTGATGAAAAATAATATTCAGCAAATATTGTTAAATATTAGTACAATTTAAAATAACTGTTTTCTATTTGAATATTTTTAAAAATGTAATTTATTCCTGTGATCAGAGCTGAATTTTCAGCATCATTACTCTAGTCTTCAGTGTCACATGATCCTTCAGAAATCATTATAATATGCTGATTTGCGGCTTAAGAAGCATTTCTTATTATTATAAAGGTATTAATATCTTTAAAATAGAAATGTTTTGTAACAACATATATAAATGTGTGTTTGCTCTCACTTTTGACCAAATTAATGTGTCTTTGCAGAATAAAAACATTATTTGCTTTAAAAAAAAACATTTAAATTATTACTGACCTTAAACTTTTGAACTGTAGTGAACTTTTGAGCTTGGTCCTTCCACTGGCCATTAAAGAACCCCATGTTGCTCCATCACTACTAAAAAAACACAGTAGAAGCTAAATAGAATAGAATTTATTGTCATTGATTTAAACAACGAAAGATTGTTGAGCAGCTCACAAGGTTATGGCATAATAGACAAACATAAATAAATACAAATAAAAAATAAAATAGACAAGAAGTGAGGTATTCCAAAAGGTAGTATATACAATGGTTAGTGCAAGATATTGTAGTGCACACTGGAGCAAATTAAACAAGAGCAAACATCCTAGAAACATCCTGGCAATCATTGTTACAATGAGATATTGCAGAATTGTACCGCTCACATTTTTCTTAAGAAATGTAAATGCATAGTTCTTCATGCTGTCTGTGTATTTTTTTGAAAATGATTGTTTGATTAAATAAAACAAACTTGAAACTGTAAGACCTTCCCTTGTTGTTCAGGTTTGCCTTGTGTACATATTATTTGACATAGTTCACAAAGGAAATTGTAAAAGAAACTAAGCTATGCACGTGTGTTTGTGTAGTTCCCAGAGATGCTGTTTGAGGAGGACACTGAGCTCTGTGCTGATCTGTGTTTGCGGTTACTGCGTCACTGCAGTAGCAGCGTGAGCTCCGTACGCAGCCACGCCAGCGCCTCCCTCTACCTGCTCATGAGACAGAACTTTGAGATCGGCAACGTAAGGCACTATGTCACTTTAAACTCCTATCCTTGATTCAGCTTTCGCTACATATAGAGGAGAAATATGATCAACTAAATCCTGTCTTTTCTCCTGTTCTGTAGAATTTCGCCCGTGTGAAGATGCAGGTCACCATGTCTCTGTCTTCACTCGTGGGAACCTCGACGAAGTTCAATGAAGAGCATTTGCGACGCTCTTTAAAAACTATTCTCACTTATGCTGAGGATGACCTGGAGCTCAGAGATTCCCCCTTCCCTGAACAGGTATCAAACACTTGGATCGGAGCTGGTAGCTAAAAGGTTGTTGGTTTGAATCCCACAGGGGATAAAAACCCAGCACTCATCATTAATGTTCCCTTTAAGGATACATAAAGGGATAGATTTTTGTATTTTTTTTTAATACAGGAACACTTTATATCTGCTAATGATTATGCTAAAGTACAGTCACTTCAGGGTTATTATCAACAACTAAAACAAATTTGTTATAAATAAACTGAAATAACATCAAATATAATTAAAAAAAAAAAATTATTTCAGCTATTTGCCAAGGCAGCATTTCTCATTTCCACACAAAACACAACAAATGTTTTAAAAACTTTCAAATTAAAGTGAAAACAGAACATATAAAAATAAAATCGAATAGTAACAAAAACTATAATAGCATATCATTGATATTACCATAATACTGAGTCACTTTTCTTCTGTCTTGTCTGTAGGTGCAGGATCTCGCCTTCAACCTCCACATGATTCTCACTGACACTGTGAAGATGAAGGAGCACCAGGAGGACCCAGAGATGCTTATAGACCTCATGTACAGGTCAGTGCTTTATCATAAAAACCAAAGGACATTCAATGTGGCCCCTGTGCTGTATGTACAAATGGCTCTTCTCTGTGTAGGATTGCTAAGGGCTATCAGAACTCTCCTGATCTGAGGCTCACGTGGCTGCAGAACATGGCAAGGAAGCACTCAGAGAGAGGGAACCATGCGGAGGCAGCACACTGTCTGGTGCATAGCGCCGCCCTGGTGGCGGAGTACCTCAACATGCTTGAGGATTGCCGCTACCTCCCTATCGGCTGTGTGTCATTCCAGGTAAAATCCTGTGTGTGTGTTCTTGAATATATGGTTTATGAGGACACTTCCTGTGTCCTTGTAAACCAAATGGCTTAAAAAACACTAAAAGAAGCATCTAATAATTGAATAAAAAGTTGCAGTTAAATATTTCCACCAGGAAAGGCTTTATTGTTGTTTACTATATATATATATATATATATATATATATATATACATACAGTGCCCTCCACTAATATTGGCACCCTTGGTAAATATATATACATACATTGCCCTCCACTACTATTGGCACCCTTGGTAAATATGAGCAAAAGCAGCTGTGAAAATAAATCTGCTTTGTTTATCTTTTTGATCTTTCACTCAAAAAAATCACAAAATTCTAACCTATCATTGAAGTAAATCAATTGAAAGTGGGGGGAAAATCTCATTGTGACATAAATGCTTTCTCTAGTTCACGCTGGTCACAATTATTGGCACCAAATTATTGCAACGTCCTTTTCCCAAGATAACAGTTTTCTCCTATAATGCATGATGAGTTTGGAGAACACCTGATAAGAGATCAGAGACCATTCCTTCATCCAGAATCACTCCAGACCCTTCAGATTCACAGCTTCTTCTCTTCACTTCACTTCACTCATTTTCTACAGGGTTCAGGTCAGAGGACTGAAATGGCCATGGCAGAAGCTTCATTTTGTGCTCAGTGACCCATTTTTGTGTTGATTTTGAGGTTTGTTTCAGATTATTGTCCTGATGGAAGATCAACCACGGCCCATTATAAGATTTCTAACAGAGGAAGTCAGGTTTTGATTTTTTATCTGTTGGTATTTGATAGAATCCATGATGCCATGTGTCTAAACAAGATGTCCAGGACCTCCAGCAGAAAAACAGGCCCACAACATTAAAGATCCAGCAGTATATTTAATCGTGGACATGGGGTACTTTTCATCCCTGTTCGTACTAAACTCATCTGGTGGATTAGCTGCCAGAAAGCTCTTCCTTTTTTTTTTAGTTTCACGTGACCATAGAAGCCAGTGTCATTTGAAGTTCCAGTCATGTCTGACAACTGAATATGCTGGAGTTTGTTTTTGGATGAGCGAGGAGAATTTTTCTTGAAACCTTCCTGAACAACACGTGGTGATATAGGGGCTGTTTGACTTTTTTTTTTTTTTTTAGGCTTTCTGACTCCATACTCAACTAATCTCTGCATTTCTCCAGCTGTGATCCTTGGAGAGTCTTTAGCCACTCAAACTCTCCTCCTCACCGTGCATTAGGACGATATAGACACATGTCTTCTTCAAGGCAGATTTTTAACATTTTTAGTTGATTGGAACCTCTTAATTATTGCCCTGATGATGAAAATGGGGATTTTCAATGCTTTAACTATTTTCTTACAGCCACTTTCTAATTTGTGATGCTCAGCAATCTTGTTCTGCACATCAGAACTATATTCTTAGGTTTTACTCCTTGTGATGGATGATTAAGGGAAGCTGACATTTGTGTTCCTCATATTTATAATCCTGTGGAACAGAAGTCATGGCTGGACATTTTCATGCTCCTAATCACCCTGGTGTGCTAAAAATGTAAATATGAATGGGAATATACTTCAGAGATATTTTACTCATAAGGATTTCTAGGGGTGCCAATAATTGTGGCCAACATTCATTGGAGAAAAACATTTATTTCATCATGGGATTTTCTCCCCGCTTTCAATTGTTTTACTTCAATGATAGGTTAGAATTTTGTGAATTTTTTGAATGAAAGATCAAAAGGATAAACAATGCAGATTTATTTTCACAGCCGCCTTTGCTCATATTTACCAAAGGTGCCAATATTAGTGGAGGGCACTGTATATATAATTTATTTTATTTTTTTGTTAATTTAAAAATAACTTAATTTGATTTAATTTACAAAATAATGTAACTTACCAAAACAAGTTGAACTTGAAATACTAATATTACTAAAACTGAAAAAAAGCTGTGTAGGAATATTTAAAACAACAACAACAAAAAACCTAACGAAAATGAAAAAAACACAAACAAAATTACATATATTAAAACTTTAAACTGAAATTAAAACTGAAAATATAAAAGTGAAAACTACTTTAAAGTAATAAGAAATACATAATAGTATATGAATAATAACGATAATGTTATAACATAACTATAATAACAAACTTTTCTGTTTTGTTTAAAAATGTATTATAATTTCTGATAAATTTTGTGGATTGTTGACACTTCGATTGCGTTTCACAGAGTATTTCGTCCAATGTGCTGGAGGAGTCTGCGGTGTCTGATGATATTCTGTCCCCAGAGGAGGAGGGCATCTGTTCAGGGAAGTACTTCAGTGAGTCTGGGCTCGTGGGACTTCTGGAGCAAGCAGCTGCGTCTTTCAACATGGTGAGAGCTCACATCACATCACTCACCCACAGTCATGGAAACTGAATGCATCCAAGGGAATCAAATGGATTAGACTCATATCCAAGCCAGCGCCACACTTTTTTATGGGATTATTAACTATTAACTGAAGGTTGACTGTAGATTCTGTCTCTCCTCCAGGCTGCCATGTACGAGGCCATAAATGAAGTCTACAAAATCCTTTGTCCCATTCACGAGGCCAACAGAGACTTTAAGAAGCTGGCCTCTGTCCATGGCAAACTGCAGGATGCCTTCAACAAAGTATACAATCAGGTTTGTTGACACAGGAAGTTTGTGTTAAAGAGCTGAACGTTTCTGCAAGAAGTTCCAATCAATCTTGCACAGTTTCAGGAGTCAGTTTGTTGAATGGATATTAAATTTCAACAATATACATTGTACATTAATTAGTAATGTTATTTCTTGTATAAGAAAGAAATTATAAAGCCATTATAGCCTGCTACTTCATCCAGTATATAACCACAGTAGAAAATAGTAATACATATTGCATTGGGTTGCATTAGGTAAAATTGGGCAGTTGAACAAAAATCATTGAGCTGCTTCATTTTAAAAAATAAATATATTTTTTTATTTAATTAATCATATATATGATATCCTAATCTTATCAGCATCTTCTTACTGTAAGCTCTACTTTAAACATGAATAGCGCAGATGGTGAATTCTGCATTCCCTAGGTGGGATCATAGTTTCATATGAATATTAGTTTTATAATACCTGCAAACTTTTTGTCTTTCAATGAAATTCACCGTTCTGATGTTGAATTAAGCCATTATTGTCCTTTATGCAAATACGAGGAGATTTTATTCAGGGAGGCTTATATAAAAGTTAACGTCTTACCTCCTTATGATGCCTAATAAAGGGTTTATAAAAACAGCACTGCTTTTTATACAGAGGTAACTGCTGTATTTCTGCTTTTACATAAGCACCACCTACTGTCAAAGAGTGACTTTGCATGAATTTACATCTGCCGTTTGTATTCAGACCAATTAAATAATCATTTATTAGGCTGATATGAGGTTTATAATTTTATAGAATTTTTTATTTTTGTGAAAACTTGTACTATTTGAACTGTTGAGTTGTTTAAAGGGATAGTTCAAAAAAGAAAATTACCCAGTGTTTTACTCACCATCAAGCCATCCTAGATGTATACAATTTTCTTCTTTCAGACGAATACAATCTCCACACGGCTCCTCCTGAAGCAAATTGATGCATTTGTGTTAAAAAAAAAAAAAAATCCATATTTAAAACTTTATAAACCGTAATCTCTAAGTTAACTGTTGTGTGCGCGTTCACTAGAGAAAAGTGTAAATGCATAGATAGATATATATGTAGATGCCTCATTAGCGACTGTTTCTATGGGCCGTGATACGTAAGCCAGCCGCCATTTTTGGAATGGTCTACGAACCTTTGAGCGCGTTGAATGAGCGCGTTGAATATGTGCGTCTACAACAGCAAGTTATACGCTTGTATATCTTTGAATATTCATTGATTATTATGGTAAATGACGTCAAGTTGACCATTCCAAGATGGCAGTCGCGTCAACGTATCCGGAGCAGTCGAATAGGGCATCCATACATATCTGTGTGTAAATATGGATATTTTTCTTACACAAACGCATGGCTTCGCTTCAGAAGACCTTTATTAATCCCGTGGAGCCGTGTGGAGCACTTTTTATGATGGAGTGATGCACTTTTTTGGACTTCAAAATCTCGACTCCTATTCACTTAGGATGGCTTGAGAGTGAGTAAATCATTGGGTAATTTTATTTTTTGTGTGAACTATCCCTTTAAATCATAGTTTTTACGGTTAATGATCTTATACAGGTTTGTTTATATCTTCATTTTATTCATTTAATATTAATTTATCATACCAAACAAACAATTGTATTTGACAACTCTAGTAGCTATATAATGAGAATTTTAAATGATTTGTGCTCCAGATGAAGCCAGTCTTGGGCTGAGATCTGGACCACAGACATTAGTTGCTGAGCTGTGGTGTAAAGCTGCGTGTTATTCTAATGTGTGTGGTTTAGATGTTTGATTGATGTCTTTTCTCTGTCTTGTTGGTGATGATGTGTCTCCTGCTGTGTCCGCACACAGAGCTCAGGATGGGAGGTATGGCTGATCGATCACACTGTGCTTCTGTATTAATCAGTACCATATGTTGCAGTTTATATAAGAGGGAATTTTCTCCCACACAGAAACTAACTGTCTCTGGTCTTTATCTCTCTTTATTTCTCCATCGGTCTCTCTGTGTGCGGTCTGGATGTTTTCCTGGTGAGTGAACATGACCTTGGTTACCCAACATAAAATTCAAGCTGTTCCATCCCACTGTAAGGTTCACCGTCTCTGACACACTTATGTAAGGCCATTTCACAAGAGTGGCACAAGTCAGTGTTGTCCTAGGGCACATGTGCACGCATTCAGATCCATAAACCCATCCTCCATGGCATCAGGGCTGTGCCTTTAGGCATGATGTGGCTAAACAGACAAAAATGATGTTATTTAGGCTTTTATGTGACATACCATTCTCTTCTCTCTTCTTACATGTATCTCAATTGTTCCTGTCCTAAATGTTCAGGCCATAGAGGATGTTTGGCACCTACTTCCGTGTGGGCTTCTATGGATGCCGCTTTGGAGATCTAGACGAGCAGGAGTTTGTCTATAAAGAGCCTTCCATCACCAAACTGGCCGAGATCTCACATAGACTGGAGGTACGGTTCTGGTCTGGAGTGGTAATATCATAATAATAACGTTTTCATTTTAAAATAATGTAAAAAAATTTAAAAGTGTGTGTGTATACTATATATATACACGCTATATTGCCAAAAGTATTGGCTCGCCCCCTTCTAATGAACAGGTTTGACTACTTTAGTAATTTCTATGAGTACAAATCCTAATGTTAAAGCATATAATGATATTCTAGGAAATTGTATGCTTCTAATATTATAGCAAAAGTTTGGACAGGACCCTTTTCTACTCTAACATGACAATGCCTCTGTGTATAAGGCAAGGTTCAAAAAGAAAATGATTGATTCAGTCAGTGTGGAAGAACTTGACTGGTCTGCATAAAACCAAGTCCTAATCCCAGTTTAACATCTCTGGTGTGACTGTAAATGCAGACCTTGAGCCAAAAACTCATCACCAAACACCAATGACTTGTACATACACTATATAGACAAAAGTATTGGGACACCCCCTTCTTTAGAACAGAAAAATGCACTTCCAAATCTGTGGGAACGATGGGAACATAATTCATGTATTTAAAAATTGTATTTCCGTCTCGGTTGCAACAGTTTTGGAAGTGTCTAAAATGACTGTACCCATATGTACAAGTCATTGGTGTTTGATAATGAGTTTTTGGCTCAAGGTCTGCATTTACAGTCACACCAGAGGTGTTAAACTGGGATTAGGACTTGGTTTTATGCAGACCAGTCAAGTTCTTCCACACTGACTGAATCAATCATTTTCTTTTTGAACCTTGCCTTATACACAGAGGCATTGACATGTTAGAATAGAAAAGGGTCCTGTCCAAACTTTTGCTATAAAATTAGAAGCACACAATTTCCTAGAATATCATTATATGCTTTAACATTAAGATTTATACTCATGGAAATTACTAAAGTAGTCAAACCTGTTCATTAGAAGGGGTGACCCAATACTTTTGGCAATATAGTATATGTATATATATATATATATATATATATGTATGTGTGTATGTGTGTATATTTTTCTATGTTTGAAAGTGTCCTACATTGTATAGGATGAAGACAAAACACTGTTTACAATTTATATTAAAGGGTTACTCCACTTCAAAATGAAAATTTTGTCATTAATCACTTACCCCCATGTCGTTCCAAACCCGTAAAAGCTTCGTTGCTCGACAGTGTTATTTACTTGGCAGTCAATGGGACAGTCACAAGCCTCCCGGTTTTCATCTAAAATATCTTAAATTGTGTTCCGAAGACCAATGAAGCTTTTACGGGTTTGGAACGACATGGGGGGTAAGTGATTAATGACAAAATTTTCATTTTGGGATAAAGTAACCTTTTAATTTATGAGAAATTATTCATAGTTCAGTGGGTACAGATCTTGGATCAGGACTGTGGCCCGAAAGTTGGTTTACCTTTTGGTTCTGTGCATCTCAAATTATGCTTTTAATATGATCATTTGTAAGGTTTGTGCTGATTTCCTTTGTAGGAGTTTTACTCTGAACGATTTGGTGACGAAGTGGTGGTGATCATCAAGGACTCCAACCCTGTTGACAAGAACAAACTGGACCCCAATAAGGTCAGATATTAATGCTAGTACAAGTCTGAAGTCTTTTTTTATCAAACAAAAACACATTTATATTCATTTAGTGTCATATATAAACTATTGTAGTATCTATTTATATTTAAATTGATTTTTATTTTTATATTCTCAATTTTGTTTAGTTTCTGTAATTTTATGTGATTTTGTCTGTTTTTTATTTTTTGTTTTTGTTATATATTTTAATTTAGCTTTCGTGAATTTTCCCATTTAAGTAATTTTAGTTATTTTATTTCAGTTCGTTTCATATTTTATTATTTTTTTAAATTTTCATTTTAGTTTAGTTAACAATAGCAATACGAAGTCATTTCAGAACATTTCAGTTTCGTACATATGGTCTCCGTATTGAGCAGTGTTGTGTATGTTTATGTTACCCAGGCATACCTGCAGATCACATACGTGGAGCCCTTCTTTGACACTTACGAGCTGAAGGAGCGCATCACGTACTTTGACAAGAACTATAACCTCCGCACTTTCATGTACTGTACGCCGTTCACGCTGGACGGCCGGGCCCACGGTGACCTGCACGAGCAGTACAAACGCAAGACCTTCCTCACCACCTCCCACGCCTTCCCCTACATCAAGACCCGCATCAACGTCATCCACAAAGAGGAGGTGTGGACCGCTTTACTTTGGGAGGTTCGTAAATTGCCTCAAGACAGGTATTTTTAATATTTTTCCTCCTCCCTACAGATCATTCTGATGCCGATGGAGGTGGCGATTGAGGATATGCAGAAAAAAACACAGGAGCTGGCCTTCGCGACCCATCAGGACCCCGCTGACTCAAAGATGCTCCAGATGGTGCTTCAGGGTTGTGTTGGCACCACTGTTAATCAGGTAATATTTTAGATGAAATGGTTTTTCTCCAGTATGTCGGTTTGCTTGTGGATGTGAACCTGTACATGTTGTCACAAAGGGTCCGCTGGAGGTGGCTCAGGTCTTCCTGTCTGAAATTCCTGAGGACCCCAAACTCTTCCGGCATCACAATAAACTGCGCCTCTGCTTCAAGGACTTCACTAAAAGGTGGAGTGACTTTTATGCACACATTCTTGCACACAAGCATGCTAAATTTTTGAGTTGAAAGCGTTAGGTTGTGATTCATTTATTTTGGTTTTTCATTGATTAAAAAGCCTACCAGTGCAACTACATCAGTTTTTAGCATTAAAAATTACTAACCAACAAATGTAATTTTAAAGTAGAAGTCTGTGGAAGTACCACCATTTGATATGTGGATTATGGAATTGGGAAAGATTTTGCCTTTGGAAAGGATTTGTTTTATTAAGAAAAAGAAAGAGCATGTTGTTGTTGGTTTTTTTTGTTTGTTTCTTTGGGTGTTTTTGAGCCACTTATTCACTTATTAATTTGATGGGCAAATGTGCAGATTGAGTTGGTGCATCACGGTTGCAATGTAAAAATTATTTTACATAAGGCAGCAGTGTTTTACAAATTTTCATTTTCTAGGTATTTTTAGTAAGTATTGCTTAACTTATTTTTGGAGCAATAAATGTCTTTTTCCTGCTTAAGATATATGTTAAGAATTAGTATTTTATTTACTGAATCAAAAGTTCAAACAGTTCAGTATATCAAGTTCAATTGAATCATTCTGAATTTAGAAAGTTTGCAATTGAATCAAGTTAAAGAGCAGTGAATCACCAATCAAACTGATTTGCTGTCAACCCCAAGTTTCACATCCCTAGTCTTATGTGGCCTCGGTTTGGATCTTTATGGGCCTAAACATGGCCGCAGTCTATTTCCAACATGCTAAAGCTGCCAATTACCTAAACCATCTTCCCGTGGCTAAGAGCGAAGTGAACGAGTGATTGAATGTTGGAAATGAATCCTCCAGTTAAAGCAGCATTTTCTGTTTAGCAGTTCATTAAAATGGACAGCCTTTTCTTGGACTGACAGTTCTGGGTGTCTTTTAACCTACTAACTGCAGTGTTCTTGACTCAGGTGTGAGGATGCTCTGAGGAAGAACAAGTCTCTGATCGGACCAGATCAGAAGGAGTACCATCGAGAGCTGGAGCGGAACTACACTAAACTGAGAGAAGCTCTGTTTCCTCTTATCAACCGGAAAATCCCTCAACTCTACAGACAACTGCCTCTGCCAACCACACCAACACAGAGGTAACATCACACAGACTTTATCTGAAATCAATCATACCACAACAACAGAACAGGTCATAACAGCCTGGTTCCTTGTAAACTAAACCCATCAAACTCATTAAAAATCTGTGCATCCTAAATATTAATGGGTATAATAAATTAAATACATTTATCATAATATTAATATATCTAATTTAAAAATGTTAATATTAAATTATTATTAATCACGTTATTCATAAAATAGGCCATTATTACGCTTATGAAATTATTACAACATTATTATTTTTATTCTTATTAATATTAATTATTAATATTATTACTGTTACTTAGGGCCCTATGATTTCTGCGATTCAGAAAATGCAGACAGAATGGCAGAATTCAGTCATAAAAATGGAACTTACTGTATAACATGGAATGTCACGGAATATTGGATGAATAAATCAAAAGTAGGTTAGTACACTTAAATTAAACATTTAAACTTAAAATTTTTTTTAATTATTATTAAAGCAGTATTTTTAAGGAATATTTACCAGAATTTATTTACCAGAAAAATGTAAATAAGCAACACAGTATTTCTGAAAAATAAATAAAAAAAATAATAAAAAATATTTTTTTATAAAATCAATTATTTAGAGATGATTTTGGTCATTAAAATGTAATGAAACCATTAAAATGGAATCCAGAAAATTAATGGAAAACAGAATTTGGTAAAAAATAGAACTGAATTTGAGAAAATAAATATTTCATAGGGCCTTAAAAATGTAATTTTTGTTAAACTTTTAATAAATTGCTGATTTCAAGTAATTAGACGTGCTTTTTGATTAATAACATTTTATTTAATCATTAAAACAGAGCCTAAACGGGGAAAAAACTGAATCTGGAAAAAAAAATAAATAAAATAAAATGGATTTCATAGGGCCCTACTATTACTGTTGTTGTTGTTGTTGTTAATAACATAAAATAATATATTGTATAATCATTACAATTAAAGCAGTTTTGAAAGTGTCTGTTCACTCTTTAAACAATGTTCTAATAAACAGTTGCATCTGCATTCAATAAATAAATACAATTAATGTGTATAATAAATCAAATAATAAAATGAAAGCATTTATTTTAGTGCTTGGTCACCTAATATTATATAAATATTAAATAATAATAATTGAAATATATGCAGTTATATGTACATTTGATAAATGTGACCCTGGAGCACAAAACCAGTCTTAAGTCACTGGGGTATATTTGTAGCAATAGCCAAAAATACATTGTATGGGTCAAAATTATAAATTTTTCTTTTATGCCAAAAATCATTAGGACATTAAGTAAAGATCATGTTCCATGAAGATATTTTGTAAATATATCAAACTGTACTGTAAATATATCAAAACTTCATTTTTGATTTGTAATATGCCTTGCTAAGAACTTCATTTGGACAACTTTAAAGGAGATTTTCTCAATATTTAGATTTTTTTTTGCACCCTCAGATTCCAGATTTTCAAATAGTTGTATCTCAGCCAAATATTGTCCGATATTATTGCGCTTTCAGATGATGTATAAATCTCAATTTTGAAAAATTGACCCTTATGACTGGTTTTGTGGTCCAGGGTCACAAATATGTTTAATAAAATATATACACATGTAAATAATAATGATGATAATAATAATAATACAATTAAAATAACGGTAAATAATATATGGTATAATAATAATAATAATAATAAAATGAAAGCATTTTTGTTAAGTAACTTGTTTTTCCCTCATCCAAACCACATTTCCTGTAGTGAGTGATAACTGGCTCTCAGAGCCATGACCCAAAGTCACCAGAAGGGATTTATCCGAATGGTGGATTTGTTCTTGCTCCTCTTTACAGGAATTCTCTCAGTCGATCCAGTTTTCGGCGGGTGGAGTGCTGAGGTGTGGCGGAGCCGAGTGCGGGTGAATGTAAAGCCAGCCATGATCTCCCACTCCATCATTCAACCCCAGCCACACACTAAAACACACTGCACATTCCTATCTCAGGCGCAAGACCTCCTGAGCCAGTCTCTCTCTCCCGGAGCTTCAGTCTGTTTACTCTGAGCGGTTATCTGCTGTAAACAGAGTCATTATGATCTTCATGCGCACAGCAGCATAACCGGTCAAAGTAGTCATCAGTAGAGAAAAATGAGCTTCTTGCTCAACATCGGAGGTAATTTTAGGTTCTAACCAGCACACGGCATTCAGATGCTCCTCTGCATTTCCTCCTTTTGTTTGTTTGTGCTGTCTTTCCCCGTCTCGTGCGCTTGTGTGAGTGTGAGAAAGAGGGCAACCATATGAACCACAGTCCTTCCAGGCATTTGTGTGTGTGTGAATGCGTTGCCACATAAAACCTTGTAGTGCTGTTTGATTTATCTGCTTGCACTCAGTGGATTAAAGCATTTGTAAAAGCTCTGTCTTTTTGAAGACTAACCACTGACAGACTGAGCCCAGAGACTGACTCCCTCAGAGGAGACGTGTTTAATCTTTCACGTCATTTGCGCAAACTGTTTTTAAAACTTATTCTGCTGTTGGCTCAAGCATTGATGCAGAAAAGCAAAAAAAAATAAAAAAAATAAAAAAAAAAAGCTGGATTTGTTTCAAGACTGTAGAATGTATATAGTGGAGATCCCTGGCTCGTTCTTTGGATGCGTGTCCCTTTAGGTAACAGAGGAAGCATAAGGCATTAATATAGTGATTAACTGTGGAAAAAGTTCTGCACTGCACTAACAAAAGAGCACACTGACGTTCTGCACTGACTGCTTTGAGTTTTTATTGCCACTGCTGCACCCAATCCTACTTTTATTTTAATGTTCATGTTATTGTAAATGCACAGTAATGTAATGTATACTATCCACGTTATGCACTAGTATGTAAACTGGAAAATGGAGAATGATTTAGGTGTTGCCATTTTGGTTGTTGAATGTTGATAATGTCCTACTACCCACTTTGGACTGCTGTAATATCTGTCTTGCACTATTTTAATGTTTGTATGACCTCTACTGCCTGTCTTGACACTATACTGTGCAAATTGCTGGTCTAAATACTGTATTTTTAATAACCAAAATGATTTTTTTTTTAATTTATTTGTTTGTTTGTCCTTTTTCTTTTCAATTTTACTTTTTATATTAAAAGAAACTTCTCCTATTTTGTTTAACTGTAGCTTTATTTATTTATAGACGTAGAAATACACACATATAGAATGTAAATAAATGTATATTCATTTGTTATTAATAGGACATATATTATTTACAGTATATTATCTGTATAGTAAATATATTGTAAATAATATTTTTAATATGTTTAAAGATACACATTAATCGTAAATAATAAATATGTATTATGTATACTATTAATGAAAATGTCTACAATGATCATTCACTATATAGTAAATACATTTAAATAATATTTTGAGGTAATTTTTAAAAAATATTAATATATTAAAAGCTGTAATAATATAGCTGTTGTATATGTGTTTGTGTACTGATAGCTATGCCTATTAAATGTATTATTTATAATTATGTATAATACTTATTAGCTTTAAGCGTTTATGTATATTGATATAGATTCACACATATTAGGCTACATGTAAATATTAAATGTATATTATTTACACTATATATTACTTTATATATTACATACATTCTGTATAGTAAATACATTGTAAATAATATTTTAAGATATTTTTTAAAAATATGCATATTAATATACTAAGATGTTCAAATAGACGGTTAAAGATATTTCTTTAAAACCGTTTTTGAACCCTCTTTTCTTTTCACATGCAGCTCTTATTAATCTCCTCACAGCTTGATTGTCTGCTTTTCAAAGCGACCTCCATATGGTCAGCGTGTCATTGATATGTAACGAGACAAAGAATAAAACGCGCCTGTCCATCTGCGACCTAATAACAAATTAATATCATCTTAATGTCGCTTTACAGCGCATATGGACGATAGGTGTCCTCATCGTTGCCATAGATCGGGACATAAGGCCATTATATGACCTCATGTCCCTAGCATATCACTCGCGTTATCAAATCACTAATTGCAATACAGCGATTCAATGCAACCGCATTCAAGCAGAATTTAATACTAATGAATGATTTCCGATATGTTCCCCGAGCGTCTATTTAATAATTATGAGCAAGCGTGTTGTTTCCCGCGTTACTGAGACAATTGCTCTGTTTCGCGAGGATTTTTCTAGTGAAAATAAGAGCAGCACAAATTTGAGGAGGATTGTGGGGTTAAAGGAAGAGTGGCTCTTTAAGAGCGGAGGGAGGGGTTCGCCTCGCGCCTCGGCTGCGGTGTTTTTGTCTCTGTCAGTGAGACTGCTGCTGGCCTTATCGACTGAGGGCACTGGAAGGGGGTAGGTGACAATACACGCATGATTTCTGCTTAACCTTGTTTTGTTTTTAATGGGGGGAAAACATACAGCTATACTGTATACGTGTGCACTGTCGTTTTTCCATTTGCTTTCATGGTTGTGATGCTTCAGTCTTTGTGCTGCTCGATTTTACTATGAGTTTCAAAGTAACGGTACTGCGATGGGGATTCACCATTTAAAACGGACTTATTGCTACTATATATGACTTTTTTTCTAGAGTCAGTATTGCATTTATTTGAAAAACGATGCTCGCTTTTATTGGTTGATATATTATTGTAGGAATATGGAAATGAGAAAGCATCTATAATGGGAAGCGTGCACAATGCCTTAACAGTGTGATCCAGAGAGTTCAGAGACACGCGTGTGGAATTATATTTAATTCATAAGGAATATAATCACTTGGTTGTTGTAAACATTTTAAGTGTTAAAAACATAACTAATAGTAATAATAAAAACGTTAGTGTTAATGTAATCTGGGTTCATTTGCGGACGCGCGCCTTTTTGTTATAGTCAAATCAGGTCATAAAACAGCTTTTATGACCTGATATTATCTGAATATTGTTGTAAGCGTTTATTTAAACAGGCTCGATGGGTAAATGAGTGCTGATGGCGGTTTGGGGGTAAATTCTTCATTAAATGAAAGCCTCGTGACTGCTGTGACTCTGGGGAGAGGGTGGGACGGCTGGAGTTCTTCATGACTTCCAGATGTTCATCACTTTGCTGCAGTGGTTTTGAATTCACTGGCCTTGATTTGGCTGGCCAAGAACTGTTGGGTTTAACACGTGCGCTGATTTAAATATGTTACTGATCGTGAAACACCTCTTGAACGTGTGAAAAAGAGCGAATAACAAACAGTCAGCTCAGTGAGCTTTCAAAACCTGTATTTTTGTGTAACTCTGACATTTGAAGTTTTTACTATACTATATTGTTTTAGTCACGCCACGCGACTTCGTGTTTTTGTTTTGGGGTTACTTTCATTCTTTCTCGCCTGTGGTGTGTTTAACTAACAGCTATGAGGGTTGTAAAGTGATCACAGCAGTCGCGTCGTAGCGCGCAGGGCACAAGAATGCGCGTCGTTTGGCGCAAGGGGTGAAGTCGCAGGAATGCCGCGGTTATAAACCCCATTTGTACGGTGGACCACACGCTGGGCGTCTAAATGTTGTTTGCAAGACTAATGAAATTAAGCCACAGGATTACGCGAATCTGTCCCGAGCGCTTTTAATTTCCTTTAATTGTTGGCGTTTCCCAGCGTGTCACTTAATGATTGACGTCCTCTCAAGACCTGGCCCCCCACAGGAAAGAAAAACACAAACGGGATCTGCATCTCAGTGGTTTCTCTTTGATGGTATTGACACTTTTCAGATTTATTTCCTAATGTAAAGACTACAGTATCTCACACATATCTGCTCTAGAGTATCTTAAGTGATTTCAACTGTGCTTTAGACACCAGTGCTTGCTCTCCAAATTCATTTTATAGCCTTTATAGCTTACTATATGGCCAAAACGGTCTTCTGGTTTGTGACTTTTTGTAGTTTACCGAGGCTTTTTCAGAAAACTCTTCTTTCAGAAAAATCATCCTCTGAGCGGTATGGACCTGTGTGACAGTGGGCAGCTTTGGGCTGATTCTCAGCAATTTTATGGCTTGTCATGTTCGCTTTAACTTGCCCCCAGCAGGCATTATTCTACTTGATAGGTGTGTAAATCTGTCTGTCACTTTAAATGTGATGTTCAGTTCATCTTAGACAATGCCAACAATCATCAAGCATGCAAACAATCACCATCATTCTGTTCAATAGCCTGTTAGTTCCCGTTGAAACATCAGATCAAGGCACATCAAGTATAACATCAGTGAAGTCTCATTGCTTTTGAAAAGTATGAGGGCTTGCCATTACTGCATCCTTGTCTGCTGCATAGACATATATAGACGCCCTATTCGACCACTTCAGGCACGTAGATGAGGCCGCCATCTTGGAATGGTCAACTTGACGTCATTCACCATACTGTAGGTTCGCACAGAGCCGTTGGGTTCACAGACCATCGGCTGTGCAGAATTGTGCCATATTTCGAATATTCAGTGATTACTATGGTGAATGACGTCAAGTTGACCTCTACAATATGGCGGACGGCTTACGTATAGCGGCCCATAGAAACAGTCGCTAATGAGGCATCTACTCGTATATATCTATGGTCTGCTGTATGTTCATTTTTTTTTTTATTTGACATTGACTATGTTTACATGCGCACGAATAATGCGATTATTTCCAATAATCAGAGTAAGGACTTAATCGCATTTTGATGTTTACATGTCAAGAGCAAAGCTCTTACTCCCGTTTACATGCAATTTCCATTATTCTTATTACTCGCTAAGAACTGTGGTTATTTTTTTTTACTGCCATTATTCACATACCCCACTGTACAGCACAAATGATGGACTCAGAAAGAGCAGGTGTGTTACTGGCCGCTGTTTTAATTTACTTACGTCTAATGCACAATAATTTTGTATGGCTGTATTCCACGCTTTTTCGGCGCCATAGAAATGTGATGGAATTTATTTGCCTATACCTGCCGTCGCGTTCTTCTCGCCGTTTCTGGATGAGGGTAAGGAACAGAGACTGCTGGCAGCTAGTTGTGTTTTCCCCACACATTTCCCCACTTATTTTTTGAATGCGATGCTTTCTTCCCCGCCATCGTTTCTTAAACTGCATTCACGTGCTATCGGAATTATAGTAAATATGAGCTTCCTAGTCGGAAATTGGACATGAACGGCTTTAGAGAGGCCTTATATGGCCAATTTCCGACTAGGAAAGCAGACTCGTATTTACGATAATTCCGATAGCACGTGAATGCAGCATAATCTCAGTATTATTACAGGTGCGTGTCACGTTATTCATGTATGTCACAAGCGCATGCGCACTTTGGTCAGAGCGGCAATACTGCGATTAATGTGTTTACATGCCTGTATATTTCGATTAAAATCGGCGTACGCCACCTATGTTAATACGATTATGCTTGCTGCGATTATGAGCTTAATGGCATTATTTAAATCGAAGTATTGCTTTTACATGAGGTAAAGATTAATCGCAATATTGTCAAAATCTCATTATAATCGCATTAAGAGGGTCCATGTAAACGCACTCAGTGACAGCTCTCATTCTGTAAATGAAACAAAGTTAACCCTATATATGCTAAGTTTCATGAATTGTTCAAGGCCAGTTCCTAAAAACGGCCAGCAAAAATTTCAATTAAATAATTTATCACAAATATCTCATATAAAATAATGCATTCAGACTAATACCCAAACCAATAGGATGCACACCCACCAAACAAACAATGCAGCACAAACTGTAAATTTATTAGCACAGTCCAAAAAAAAAGTGTTTGCAAAAATGTCAGTAGGCAGCTAGTATTCTAGTGTTCACATATTTGATTAACAAGCCACATCTTCAGTTAAATAGTACTAATTCCTCTAATGCTGTTAGCATATTTAATTACATTTTAGCAACTCAGAAGTCTATATTTATTTAAGATTTGCCCACTATGAAAGCTGTTAGGTTTGTTTATGTAAAACTGTAAAAGTGACATCATTGTTTACGTTAGCCTGTGCTCATCTTATCAAACAATATGTGAAATGTGTAATTATTACCAAAGCAGTGTCAGGGCTCAACACATTTCTAATAAATCTAAAATTATTTAAATTACACATACCTGTTGACATTCTTTACATGTTTTCTAAAAGAAAGATATGTATATCATATATCATTTTTATATCTCATTTTGCCCTTATAAACCCTGTCCCTTTCTAACACTCGCCCTTAAGCTCGCATTCAGATATGCCTCCATCCAATCAAAAACTGATGGGTAGAACCAAGTCCCCGCCCTTCATTTTTTATTTTTTAACAGTCTGTTTTAAGCCCGGCTCACACTGTGCGATTTTGGCCACGATTTGGCCGTCTGAGACAAATTTTGAAAATCCTAAAAGATTCCTATAATCCTAGGCTAAAATCTGTAGCCTTTTTATCGTTAGTTTGACATGTTCACCGACAGCCGATTAATGGCTGTTGCGATCAAATTTCACCTCCGACGAAATTCTGGCAGTGTCAGAAGATTTGGCGCAAAGTCCTGCAGTGTGACTACCCCTACGATGAATGTCAAACTGTCTCCGTTTTTCAAGACAAGCTATGAGCAGAATTAATGCTAGAGAATTATTCTGTCAGCCATAAACTCCGGCGCTCCCGTCCTCCGCTCACGGAATTCATCTGATATGTTGCCTTTTCTATATAAACACTGGTTGCGCCGCTGTTTTCATGTGGGTGTGTAGAGCTGCATACACTATTCTTCTTAAATACGCCGGTATTGCCGCCGTTCATATACTTTTCATGATAGCCAACATTTTGGTCCCGCGTGCAATGCAGTTCGCAGTCACTGGGCGTGTATGGGTAGATAATGTAAAACTCCGGACAAGTTTTCTTGCGCGCACCCGTTTTTAACTCGTCTTGATTGTCGTACAGTCTGACATTAATGACAACTGAGATCCCATAGTGTGACATGATCATCATGTTCGTACAGTCTGACATGTACAATCCTAAAGGACTTTAAAAAAAATCGCACAGTGTAAGCCCGGCTTTACTCTGTTCAGCGTCACAATATGGAAGAAAAGATCTGGCTCTACTTCAGTTACATCAGGACTTGGAACTCATTTTGCAACTTTTGCCCAGATATCATAATGTATGGTTGTGTGACTTAATACATGGCCTTTTGAAAAAACGCACCTGTTTCTGTTATATTTAGCTTAAGACATAATCGATTTAGCCATCATTTATTATAGCTCATTACACAAGTAATTTTGGAAGCTTCTTGCTCCTTTGTGCAATGTATGTGCCTCCCAACAGAAAGTACAGTAAAGAACCGCTCTAATCCGGAGAAGACATTATTCTGAAGGGGAGAATGGAAATTTTAGAACAGACTGGAGTCCCCAGAGTGAAGGTGTGTCTCAGTGTTTGTCTGCTGCATGTGTGGGACATGTGTTGTGGGGTGTGTGTGCCATGCCTCGTCTATCCCAGAAATGCTCAGTAAAGTCTCAAAAGGTTCTGCGCAAACTTCAACACACAGCCGTTATTTTATCGTAACTCTATATTCATTCAGCTCTGTCAGGATGTGTGAGAGTTGCCCTCTGGAAAAGTTTTGGTTTCCACACGAGAGGTCTGGAACCTGGAAATGGCTGAGGCTGCGAACGTTCACCATGAAATCTGCTTCCTTTACTCTTTGTTTACATTAGCGAGCAGAGTCTGACTAACCCCTAAAATCTCCCCATCACAGCTGCCCCTACCGCAGTGATGAATCGGCACCCCCTTTATGTACTCGTGACCTTATCGCTGCTGCATGACACAACACTTACAACATGTCTCTTTTGTTTGTCTCTTTCTACTTTTAAGCATTTATATTCCCTCCCAGCTTGCCCGTGCCATTCATCACCCTTAATCCCGGTTCTCTCAGGAATTTGCCGTTAGTTCTTTTTTGGAGGGGTAAATCTGGATGTCTGTGGTGGTTCCTGTTGCCCGGCTCCACCCCGCGGGCCGTTTCCTGTTGGAGGTCAGCACAATGACCAATGGCGACGCGGCGTGTGTTTGTTTTGCTCCTGCTCCGGTCGTAACGTGAGCAGAGAGAGGCCCCTCCCTGGGCCTTGAGCTTTGGCTTCAGGCTGTGGTGTGTCTCTGGATGCCGTCGTTTTCTCCGTATACCACTCCCTAATGTAAAAAACAGCCTTGTATCTGCAGGGCATAATTCTCTATAAGGTCCTGGTTGGAACTTCGCAACAGCCTATATTTACGAAGTTGGCAGGTTTGTTATGTAACCCCTAACCAAGTGGAAATGTCCCCAGACGGTCCACAAATTGAGAAGAACTGAGTGCCGAGTTATGCATGTTATTCTTCCATGAATGGATATCAACAAGATCTGGTCGCACAACAACAGCTTTAGACCACCAATGGAGAAGTATTCCTCCCAGAACAGCTTCGCCTTACTCAGGGTCAGAAATTAACGGGGGCTTGGGGCAAAAATGTCACCAAAAATCCCTCCCAGATTCAAGATAAGGGCCACTTTTCCATTAATGTTTGGCTCCTGGAATTGAGATTTTTTTTTTTTTTTTTATAATTACCTTTTTAAATGTATGAATCTGTGTTGTCTTTTTCTTCACGTTTCCTTTCAGCCAGTTACTTAATTGGAATCACTTTCAGAACAAATTTTTCCAGCTGATGAATGATAAAAACTTTGACAGCCAATCAGAAACAATCAGATTTAAAAGAGATTGAGCATTTAAATGACAGACACTAAATCTCCAGCATGAGCTTGTAATAAACAAGACGTTTTCGTCCATTGTTGTGGATGCTAATAAAGTTATCTTTATAGTTAACATTTTTGGGGCTGAAAGCCCAAAGTGTACTTCACTGTTTACGCTAGCGTAAGTATACTTGAGGCTGTAAGAGTTGTCATAGTTCAAAGACATGGCACAGTTCCAGTTTTGTCTTATGTTTTTCTTGAGTGGTTAGAGGAATGCACTAAATACGATCACAATCAGGATGGATGAGGCCTTTTAAACTGTGCTAAGTTTTCCTTAAGTTTCATCTAGTCCTGCTGTGCTTTTTTACAGCATATGGTCAGCAAAGGTCACAAAACGTAAAGCCAATGGCATTTGAAATGACTCATGCTGGGTTTCTTAGTCTAAAAGTATTTTTGCTCTAGACATTTCCATTTAAATATCACCATTTGCTGTTTTAGCCTCTCCTGGTGTCCATCCTGGACCTACTCCCTTTGTCTTTCTGCTCTCCTTCCTGCTGAATTTGCTGCATTTTTTGTCTGCTCTGTTACTGTTTCTGTCTTTTCTGTTTTTCTCTCCCTCCCTGATTTTGAAGTCTCCCCTTCGCCTTGACTGGGAGGAAGTGACCGACTCCTTTCTGGGTCTTTGGGGAACTGTAGCTCCCTTTCCTGTAACTCTTTCTGAACCTGAACTCTACGTACACATGTGCACACTTGTTTTCAATGGACCACAGCCCTCATGTAGTTTAGAGCACAGTATCATCCTCATCTATCTAAAGGTCATGAACTTTTGTTGAGTACGTGCTTGACAGTGTGTGGCTTCATATGTGGTTGGAAGAGACATTTATGTTGTTGGCCCTAGACCTAAGTGCGTAGTCAAGTGTGGTGTCAATCTTTCGAGCTATTGTTTTATGTGCATGTGTTGGCCTATCGATTTAATAGTATAGTATGTGACACAGGTAGGTAGGTTAACTTTATTGTCCTTAAAAAGGCAATTCTTTATGTAGACAGCAGTAAACATGCAACAGCCACACAACACACAATATAAAAAAAAAACATTTATAATAAATCGTTTAAGAACACAATTGTTGCCGGTACAAAAAAATTCCTATATCTGTTTGATTTGCACAAAGGGAGTTTAAATGTCCGACCAGAAGGAAGCAGTTGAAATTCATCACACAATGGATGGGTGACATCAGACAGGACTAACTGGCCCTTCTTAGTCACCTTATGTTCATAAATTTGTGCAATAGTCCTTAACTCAGTCCCCACTCTTACTGCATATTTTAACTATACTGTTCAACTTTCCCCTACTCTTTACATTCAAATTGCCATACCAACAAATCACAGAAAAACTTACAATAGATTCAATAAAACAAGTATAAAACATCTTCATAAAAGAGACATCCACATAAAAAGTTTGAAGTTTCCTCAAAAAATACATATGTTGAAGAGCTTTCCCTCTAATGATATCAGTGTTTGCCTCAAATTTTAGTTTATCATCAAACACAGTGCCTAAGTATTTGTACTCCTTGACCAATTCTACCTGATGCCCCTTAATGACAGCAGGCAGCACAGGTACAATATTCTTCTTACGGAAGTCAATGAACATCTCTTTTGTTTTAGAAGCATTAATGTTTAGAAATGAAGCCTCACACCATTGAATAAAATGATCTACCACTGGACCATGACTCCCGTCTGACCCAGTAAGGAGAGACACAATCACGGAATCATCTGCAAATTTAATAATGTGTCTCCCCTCAAAAACACTCCGACAGTCATCAGTATATAAAGAAAACAAGAGAGGGGACAGAACACAACCCTGTGGGGTACCAGTAGAAGACAACAATGCATTAGAAAACACCCCATTAACACGTACTCTTTGGGATCTACTAGTTAAAAAATCCACCAACCAACACACAATATCTATGCCTAAATTAAAATTTTCAACAAGTTTCTTCGCCAGAATATGGGGTTGAACACAATTGCCTTTAAGCCAAGATATCGCACCATTTTCTTCTTGAAACGGTTCTTGATTCACCAGGTCCCTACTTCTGCTCATTTCTCTCATTTCTAAACCTGCACCCACATTTCATTCACCCCTTCCCACTCAAGATCCATCAGCAGAAGTAAGCATTTATTTATTTATTTATGGTAACACTTTATTTTAAGGTGTCCTTGTTACACGTTACATGTACTTACAATTCTAATAACAATAAATCATGCATAATTACATGCAAGAAACCTTAAGCCAAACACAGTGTATAATTACACTGTAACAAGGACACCTTACGATAAATACAATTAATTTTTTTGTATTGCCATTACTCCAGTTTTGCCATTTTTACAGCAAATTAATTTTAATTCATTATATAAATTCTTGTAAAAGAAGACTAATCATAATTCAGCAAGCAAACATAACATTGCTAAACATCTTTGTAACATGAAATAACATTGTAATTGTCATTTTAAACTTTAATTATTAATTAAAGCTTTTTTATTCTTTTTTACTACTTTTTAATTCATTGTAGTTTAATTAAAATATAATAAACCAGTGTTATTTTAGTACCATTGAGATATCATGTTTTTGTGTGTGTGTGTGTGTGTGTGTGTGTGTGTGTGTTTTCATTTTAATTTTAGTTAAATTTTTGGTAATTTGTTTGTTTTTGTAATTTTAATTACATTTTTTAATATGTCTATATAGTTTTTAAGTTTTATTTTTAGTTATTTCAATACATAATGTTAACTTTTAATAAGTTAAACTAAATTAAAATTAGAAGTGTTGCTTTGGCAACTAGCTAAAATAAAGGTTTACATTTTGTATATTTTGTTATTTTATTTCGGTCAGTGTTTGTTTTATTTCAAGTAATTTTTATGGTTTTAGATTTTGTTGATTATGATAACACCTTGGCAACAGTGTTTGAGGAATATCAGTACAGTGCTGTTTTGCAAACACTATAATAAAACATCTAAGGCTGGTTGCACAGTTTTTACAATAGTCAGTCATAATTGTAGTTAGTGGTGGAAACAAGTGGGACTGGTAATCAAATCCACACTCACTATCCCCTGAAAAATGACCAATCACCATGAAAAATGTTCCTTTGGTTCATCTCTTGAGTTTTACAAAGACTCTGGATTTCCCACTACATCTGACGTCATGTGTGAAGATGCTTATCTGATGGGCCATGCAGCAATATTAGTGACAAGAAGATTCTGGCCTCAGTTCTGACAGACAACGCTCTGTGGCATGAATTACTGACAGATGCTCTGCTTTTGCCATCAAGAAGGACGAAGCGGACAACGGTGATGTCCCTCTGATAAGATATTAAACTTGAAGCCATATGGCAGAATCTTCTCCAACATCTGGCTGAAAGGACTGAAAAACAAGTATATTCACATTTGTTTGTGTGTGTTTCAGTTTGATTTCTCTGGGTTTAACAGGCTTTTCAGAATGCATTGTATTCAGCTGCTTGGTGTATGAATATCAGATATGATTTCTTCCAGCGGTTCAGACATGAAGTGTTTCTCTGACACAACATTCCTTTGAACCAATAAATGTCACACTCCCATCTGCTGCATTGTAATATGTTGTTCACACTTTTCTGTGCTCAGAATTCCTGAATCCTTCCCTCCTTTTAGATACTGAGATGTCTTTATTGTTGTTGGAAAATCTTTTATCCTATGAAAACTATATGCTAAATGACTTTTATTGCCTTAAAAACATGAATTATTTCAGTAGGTGGCGACAAGTGGCTGACTTTATAAGCGAGTCACTGAAATGTTCATTTAACCGGTTATTTTAAAATGCTGATCGGGGTATAAAAAGTACTGAGCAACTGTACTTAAGTAATGATACTATGTCAAACATTGGACTCAATTAAAAGTATCCACAATTGCACTAAAGTATCGAAAAGTTTAAAAAAAAAAGTATATTTTCTAAGCGTTTTAAATTGACTTTTAAAAACAAGATTTTCGTATTTTAGATGCAAAACCTCAAACAGCAGACATTAAAGTAAACCAATATTCTGAAACCTTTCCTCAATATTTTCAGCTAAAATTTTCATCAGACGATTTTACAGTAGTTTGACATTTGAATATAGTGATTTTTAGACTAATAATCAAGACTAATCTTGAACTGTGTTCACACTTGATTCAAGTTCACCCATCTACAGTGGAGGTTGTTTAACAATAAAATACCATTTCAGTTTTTCTACTTCAAAATTTCATGTTTAATTCAGTGTGTCTTAACGTTTATTTATAATTATTTGTGAAATTTACTAGCAATTTCTGAGTGAAAGCTGTTTCAAAGTAAATCCCAAACGCGATTATGCCAAAAGCCACATCACTGCAGTGATTCATAAAATTGTTGAATACTGAATATGAAAATGTGGCAGCCAGTACAATAATTCAATAAGGAAAACATGGATATTTCAGACAACACACGTCTTGAGAATAAACCCACATGCAAGCTTCCCATGCACTCAGTTTCAGACAGCATTAATAGAGAGCAGTTTATTTGATAACAGGTATGCAACAGACTTACACATCCAACTGAACAGATGCAATAAATACAATCACAATAAGTGATATACAGGGGCTACAGACATTCTTTGCTTCTCTAATATATTCTCTATATGCAATCCTGAACAGAAATAACTAGAGCTCCTTACATCTAATATGTGATTGAGGGAGGTTGTTCTGTTGAGTATAAGCGTTTAAGCTTGCATCGACCTTCAGGAGCTAGTAGACTAATTGTGCATGTCTCTCATGGATGTGGCCTTGGTGTGCTGAGATGCATTGTGTGATCAGTGAGAGGAAGGAGAAAGCTTTTATGACATGACGTTCTGTCTTATTCTGTGTGACACCTTTCCTGAAGCTTCATCCTGTGGAGATTACTGGATGTACCTTGCGTTGTGTCACCTCGTCCCAGCCTTGAACACGTCCTGACAGCCACGTCATGAGCAAAGATCCCAGCTCATAATGAGAAAACGTTCAGCTGTCACATGCTCATGGTCACTCTGAGCTGCAGGACACCCTCTCTGCCATCAGGGTTGATGTATCCCAGAAGCCTTGGCTGCATTTGCGTGAGCTTTGTGTCAGCTGTATATGGCCAAGGTAAATTCCTTATTACTCTTGCAGAGAGTATACAGTTGCAATGAATTGCTAAAGGTTTTTAGAAAGGTTATTCATATTTGTAGTAAAACTATCCTCATCATGAAATACAATATAAATATATACTGGCATTATCTATCTAAATAAATTACATTTTTAGGTTACACTTTTAGGTGTCCTTGTTACAGTGTAATGATACATTGAAGTACTGAGTAATATTTTTTGACTACATGTACTTACTATATGGTTAGGGTTAGGATTAGGGTTTTACTTGCACGTAATTATGTATAATTTATTGTTATTATAACAGTAAGTATATGTAACATGTAATGTTTTAATGTCTGTTTTCAATAAAATTTGTGATGTTTCTCCATCCATGTTCATTGATTTTGTCCTACAATTTAATGCCTTATTATTTCAGTATTAATAATATGCAATATGCAATATGCAAAATGTGTGTGTGTGTGTGTGTGTGTGTGTAATGCCTTATTATTTCAGTATTAATAATATGCAATATGCAATATGCAAAATAAGTGTGTGTGTGTGTGTGTGTGTGTGTGTGTGTGTGTGGTCCTGATAAACCCTACTTTATGGGGATAAAATGTCCCCACATTGATGGCAAAATCTGAAATCATTGTCCCTGTGGGGACCAGTCTGCGGTCCCCACGAGGGAATAAAATTATTAAAAGGAGTAAATTATGTTTATCTGAAAGTGTAACAATGCAAACAGGTTTTCTGTAAGGGGTATAGGTTTAGGGTTAGGGTTGGGTTAGGGGATAGAAAATATTGTTTGGTCAGTATAAAAGTAATAGAAGTCCATGGAAAGTCCCCACAATTCACAGAAACAAACGTGTGTGTGTGTATGTGTGTGTGTGTGTGTGTGTGTGTGTGTGAGTGTGTGTGAGTGTGTGTGTGAGAGAGTGTTAATGTGTGAGTGTGTGTGTTAATGTGTGTGAGTGTGTGTGAGAGAGAGTTAATATGTGAGTGTGAGTGTGTGTGTGTGTGCGTGTGTGTGTGAGAGAGAGTGTTAATGTGTGTGAGAGTGATTGAGTGAGTGTGTGTGTGTGTGTGTGTGTGTGTGTGTGTAGCATATGATAGTCTAACTGTTGGAAGCAATATGTCAAAATGGTAACACTTTATTTTAAAGTGATGTAGTTACACATAATACATGTACTTACTATAATAATAACAACAGTATATATTATGCATAATTACAAAGCAACTAACCCTACACCAAACTCTAACCCTTATCTTAACCTTATAGTAAGAACAGTATATAGTTCATTAATATTGCTCAGTTCTTATTTATGTAATTACACTGTAAAAGGGCACCCTAAAATAGTGTAACCATCAAAATATATGGAAACCTTTAAATGTTCAGCTGTAAAATTCCCATCAAAAACTTTAAACTGCATTTAGAATTATTTATTATATTATTATTATAGAGTTTATGAGTACTGAAAAAAAATCTGCCAACTTCAACTTCAAATTTTTGCATATTTGTCACTTTTAAAAGATTCAGATCATCAAACTAATTTTAATATTAAACAAAAATAACCTGAGTAAATACAAAATGCAGTTTTGAAATAATGATTTCATTTATTAAGGGAAAAAAGCTGTCCAAACCTGCCTGGCACTACATGAAAAAGTAATTGCCCCTAAGTCTGATAACTGGTTGTGCCACCCTTTGCAGCAACAACTGCAATCAAGCGTTTACAAAAACTGTAAATGAGTCTTTCACATCGCTGTGGAGAAATTTTGGCGCACTCTTCTTTGCAGAATTGTTTTAATTCAGCCACATTGGAGAGTTTTTCGAGCATGAATGGACTGTTTAAGGTCATGTCACAGCATCTCAATCGGATTTAAGCCCAGACTTTGACTTGGCCACTCCAAAACCTTCATTTTGTTTTTCTTGAGCCATTCAGAGGTGGACTTGCTGGTGTGTTTCGGATCATTGTCTTGCTGCATAACCCATGTGCGCTTGAGCTTGAGGTCACAAAGTGATGGTCGGACATTCTTGATAGAGTGCAGAATTCATGGTTCCATCAATTATGGCAAGTCGTCCAGGTCCTGAAGCTGCACAGTAGCCCCAGACCATCACACTACCACCACCATGTTTGACTCTTGGTATGATGTTCTTTTTATGAAATGCTGTGTTGGTTTTACGCCAGATGTAACGAGACACACACCTTCCAAAAAGTTCAACTTTTGTCTCATCAGTCCACAGAATATTTGCCCAAAAGTCTTGGGGATAATCAAGATATTTTTTGGCAAA
>JAFVLL020033460.1:0-10733 GCA_021397915.2 Tor tambroides | reverse complement strand
TTTATTGGTTCCATACATTAATTTAATCAAGGGCAGAAATTAAGAAAACAAAGTTATATCAAACAGGGGCATCTACAAGGTTAAAGGTGGAAAAGATCACCAGTTTGTTTCGATTACAAGTGCAGACCTTTAATTCATTCAGATCGATTCAGCTGGTCAGAAAGAGAGAGAGAAAATAATCAAATAGTACAAAAATCTGAGTTTCAGCAGTATTGGGTGTGCGGGTGAAATAAAACAACCGACATGTTAATGAAACATGACTAGCTGTTCACAGTTGGTCTCCACATGAAGATCAAGAAACAGACTGATGGAAAACAAACACTGAATCTGTTTAAAGCATCTTCCAACAGATCTGAAACAATCAGGGAACAAACACAGACCGTGCCCTTGATTTCAATTCATCAGTCGTATATGCAAATGAAAAAAAATAATCGAGAGGGGAAAAGACGAGGTTGGTGTGTTTTCATCTTTCACGTTTTGCATTTTTTTACACATTAGATCAGAATGGCTTTATGTAACTCTAAGGAGGAATACATCTCAATACAGTTATACAGAACTCTGCTACTACCTTAAATATACAAGCACAAGTACACAGAAATCAATCAAAGCCCACGCTAAACCACTCTCTTTAAAAATAAGACAAACCAATAGAATCTGAGGATTGAAATCTTTAAGGACCTTGACGGTTCTGTTACTCCTTGGTTTGCAGCTTTCAACATCAGTAAAAAATAAAATAAAATAAAATAAAACATTCTAGGGAAATAGAGGCTGGTATAAAACACGGATAAAATTCTCCAAAACGCGTCTGAGTTGAAACGCTCTTGATGTGATATTAAACATCCTCCAGCAATCAGAGGAAGATGTGAGAGAGAAAATGAATCTGTTGTGTTTGACATTCACTCCAAACATAAGAAACGACATTCTGCTGAAAGAAAGTCTACTATTACAACCATCAGAATTTTTTTGCATTAAAATGATGATTAAACATTTCCCCTGCAAATTCTCATTACTGTAATGCAAAGCAAGAGAATAAGAATGGTAGTGTTTTGATTTATGCTGATTCACATTTAAAAAATAATAATAAAAATAAAATCTCTCATTGCAATACAGTAACAGAACTATGAAAACTTGTTTCCACCCTTAAATAGAAACTAAAAAAGGCAATTACAACATTTTGCCTCACAATTCTGACTTTTTTCTCGCAATTTTGACTTCAGATTTGTGAGATATAAACTCCCAATTGCAAGTCATAAACTCTAATTCAGAGAAAAAAGGACTTTCTTGCAAAGATTACATCAATTCTGAGAAAAATAGTCAGAACAGTCAAAGTCGCAATTGCAAGAAAAAACAGAATTGTGAGAAAAAAAGACAGAATTGTGAAAAAAGTCAGAATTGTATAAAAAGTCGCAATTGCGAGAAAAAAGTCAGAATTGTGAGAGAAAAAAAAAGACAATTGTATGAGAAAAGTCACAATTGCGAAAAAAAAGTCAGAATTGTATAAAAAGTTGCAATTGCGAGAAAAAAGGCAGAATTGTATAAGAAAGTCAGAATTGTGAGGAAAAAAAAGAGAATTGTGAGAGAAAAAGAAGTTGCAATTCTGGAAAAAGTCAAAATTGCATAAGAGTCAGAATTGTGAGAGAAAAGTCACAATTGTATAAAAAGTCGCAATTGCGAGAAAAAAGGCAGAATTGTGAAAGAAAAGTCGCAATTGTGAGAAGTCGCAATCATCGTTAATTGATTCAGTGGTGAAAACAAGCTTCCACACAAAACAGTATTAAAACTGTAAACGATCTTATCCTATCTTCCTCATGCAAAATGTCATTTCTTGTGAGTGAAACAGGAGCTGGATATTTCTTGGTCTTGTTGGCGTTTTACGAGGTCAGATTTCTCCGCTTCGTCTTAACTTAAACATATGAACTATCTACAGGCTCCTCATAAATCACCAACAAAACCACGAGTGTGTGAATAAAAACTGTCCTGTGTGGAGTAAACGGTTTCTGTTGTGGTGTGACGCTCATCTCTGGTCCTCCAGCTTCACTTCCTCTGCTGACAGGAAGAAGGATGAGTCAACCGCACCGCTCTCTTCCCATTGGATGCCGGCGCTCCCTGGCCCCGCCCCCGAGTCTCACTGAGACGCCTGCGAGGTGGGGTTGTCGTTCTTGCCCTCTTGGCTGGACGGAGGCTTGTTGTTCCAGGGGCTGTTGGCTCCCAGAGCGGGCGAGTTGTTAAAGCTGTCCTCGTCGTCGATGCCGTTTGCCGCGTCGAACTGTGTGTTCTCCAGCCGCGTGATCAGACGCTCGTCCTCGTCCCCGAACTCACCGCCCATCAGAGTGGGCTCGCCCACCACCATCACGTCCTGAGCACAACGTGTGTAAACACACTCAAGAGCATTATTAGAAATGCAAATAGGGCACGTCCTTATTTTCAAAAGTACCATAAAGAAATCTGTATATATCAGGCATCCTCAAATCTGGCCCACTCCAGCAGAGTTTAGCTCTAACCCTAATCAAACACACCTGAGCATGCTAATCAGAGTCTTCAAGATCATTAGAAAATCACAGGTAGGTGAGTTTGATCAGGGTTGGAGCTAAACTCTGCAGCAGATTGGCCCTCCAGGGAAAGACTTGAGGAACCCTGGTATATATTATAAACAGGAATAAATAAATCACACACACACACACATACATATATGTAAAATCACAGACAAGTTCGCATTTACAAATTTGTATTCATGTAAATTAATATATTAAATAAAATTTGATATATAAACATTAGGGGTGGAACGGTTCAACTTTTTCACGGTTCGGTTTGTATCACGGTATTAGAGTCACCGTTTCGGTACGGTTCGGTATGTTTAGGGAAAAACTATACTGTCAGGGTCAAATAAAAATAAAGAAAATAAGAATAATCTATTTAACTACAAGCAACAGCGTAAATAAATACATTAGAGTAAAGATACAAATAAGGTAGGTCTAGTATTAGTTTTTATGTACAGAAATTGAATAAAGTAATCAAATGTAAAACAGCATTGCATATTTGACTATATAAATTAAAGATGAATCCTTATTAAAGTTACAAAAGCGATTCAATCAAGAGCAGTGAGTGATTTCTTTGTTGTTGCTGTTTGATTAATATTAAGAAAGTGCCGTCACTTTAAAAGAATGCACTGATCCACGGCACTGATACTGTACGTTCAGCCGGCTATATCTGCTATAGGATACTTACCAAAACGGGCATTTTGATATAATTTTTGTGTGAATTTGTCCTTTCAAACACAATACTTCAGAGAGAGCTTAATATTTGCACGTGTTCTGAGGCGTGGGTTTGCGCGCTTCTGATGAGCGCACGTGACGCACAAATCTTCTCACTGCGCGCGCGACCTCGCGTCCTCTGGCTCTTAAATGTTTAAACTGGCAAAGCTTACATGAGTTTAATTTAAACACAGATATCAACGTGTGCTGTTCAGGTCTCACCTGTGCGCACGCGCTATCAGCACCCGGGTGATGACGGAATAAATGCTCATAATCCAGCATACGCACTCGCATTGAACAAGAGTGAATGGTTTGTCCCCCTTTTTTTTTTTTTTCCTCCCCTCATCGCTGCTGTTGTAATGTACTGGGAAGCCAGAATTCGCATCCATCAACAGAACCATACATTAACCGAACCCTGTTTTTTTTGTTGTTGTTTTTTTTACGTGTTACCATATTGAATATTGCAGATGCGTTGTCAGATTTAAGTTGAACCTCAGTCCTAGCGCGTGCCGAACCGTGTGTGGAGAACCGTATGGTTCGGTTTTTTTCCGCGAACCGTGCCACCCCTAATAAACATGCATGTGTGACCCTGGACCAGAAAAGCAGTCTTAAGCAGCACAGGTATATTTGTAGCAATAGACAAAAATACATTGTATGGGTCAAAATTGTCCATTTTTCTTTTATGCCAAAAATCATTAGGATATTAAGATCATGTTCCATGAAGATATTTAGTAAATTTCCTACTGTAAATGTATCAAAACTTCATTTTTGATTAGTAATATGCATTGCTAAGAACTTCATTTGGACAACTTTAAAGGTGATTTTCTCAATATTTAGATTTTTTTGCACCCTCAGATTCCAGATTTTCATATAGTTGTATCTCAGACAAATATTGTCCTATCCTAACAAACCATACATCAATGGAGAGCTAATTTATTCAGCTTTCTCATGCATTTATACATCAGTCTGCTCATAAAAAAATTGACCCTTATGAGTGGTTTTGTGGTCTGGGGTCACATTTAAATATTTATATCATGTAAATATACATGTAAAAAAAATAAAAAATACATATAACATAAGATACATGATACATATGTAAACATCTATAACTAAAAATATTTCAAATTATACATATATGCATTCATAATGTATATTTAGATACATAATGTATTATATATAAATAAAATTTTATAAATATGAATATATAAATATACATGTATAAATACATTCCTATTATCAATTACATAAATACAATACATATATGTATACATATAAAAATAAAAAACATCTAATATATTATTATATTAATGTAATAACTAAATTACAGAAATATGAATATATAAATATGCATGTATACAAATATATTTTTATGTACATAAAACATTTATACATTATAAATTACATAAATCAGATACACACACACACACACACACACACACATATATATATATATACACACACATATTTATCACATAAATGTATGAATATTTAAATATATAGATTAAATATACATGCATATAAATATATACATACATACACACACACAGATACATACATATATATATGAAGAGCAGAGTTGGGTATAACACGTTACTGTAATCTAATTACTTTTCCTGGTAACGCAGTAAAGTAATGAGTTACATTTTATGTTATTTGATTACAGTTACTTATGTCAATAAAATTACGTTACTTAAGTTACAAATGCAGTGTTAAAAAAAAACCAAAATGAAGTAAAAATCCTGTTTTGCGCGTCAGTATGCCCTTTAATAAATCACCGGAGAATGCGAGCTAAAATGAGAGTCCTACAACATTTAGACACAATAAAAGTTTGCCTATCATATTTCAAAATGTTGCACTCAACATATTTTAGTCTGGTGTTATATTTTGGGAAAAGTTCAACAAGTGAATGTGTGCAAGTTTGTCACAGTAACACTAATAAAGTAAAAAAATTGTCTCATCAGAATTAAATCAACCGCTGGATTAAACTGCATTGGCATCACAATTCAAGGCTTATTATTCCTCTTCTTAAAAAACGAAAAGCAGCCGAGATGAACGTCTGAAGCTTGGTTTTGTGTGGATGATTATCTTACAGCGCGTGATGTGTGTGGGCATGATCACATTATAGCTGAGCTCAGACGGGAAAGACTGGACCTCACGTTCATATGGATTTTTTTTTATACAATATGTTTTCGACATGACGTACTTCATTTAATAACAGACACGTCAAGCTTTCTTTAGATACACTGTATTTCTCATGTCATTTTCGTTCATTCCAGTGACTCGTTTCAGGAAGATACTCACGGAGACTGAGAATGCAGAAAGCGCACCCTATTTGTTTTCTTTATTTTACAAAACCACAAAAAAAAAGTTTTGTTGATATTGGGATTGAATCAGGGTATACAAATTATAGGCCTACTTATGTATATTTTTTTCAGTCAATATGAAATTAATGAAAGAACTATGAGTTTCTCTTTGTAGTGTATTTTTTAGGTTTGATAACTCGAGAAGTAAAAGTAAACTTGATAGTAAAGTAATTAGTAATCTGATTACTTTTTAAATGCAGTAATCAGTAATGTAATCAAATTACAATTTTAAAGTAGTAATTAGTAATTTGTAGTGGATTACTTTTTTTTTAGTAACTTACCCAACACTGGTGAAGAGTTTATTTGCAAAAACAGATAACTTTTATTAATTTTCATAAATCATGTTTTTATTGTGTTTTATTGTTAGCTGTATTTTTTAAGTTACTATTATTTAATCAAAACAACCCAACTGGAGTTTGATTGGTATTTATTAGAATGCAGAATAAATAAAACATGATTTTTGAAATGTTTTAAAAATGGAGTTATCTGTTTTTGCAAATAAACTCTTCATATATATGAAATTTCTTACATTTCGAATGTGTTTTGACTGGCTGGCTTTTGTAACTTCAGTAAATTGACTGTAAACTGTTGCGTGTGTTTATGCTGTAAGATGACGTGTGATCGGTTACTCACTGGGACCTGACTGGACAGCGGGAAACTGTTTGCTGGGCTCTTCTTCTTGCTGTTGCTGTTGTTATTGGCTCCACCGCCGGCGCTCATGGTGCTGCCGCCTGACATCTTGCGCTTCCGTCGCTTACTCGGCGCCTGTCTGGCCGGTTCAGCTGCGGAGAGACGCCGCACAGATGAGCTCAGACACGCTACACAAACACCAGCAGACTCACTGAGGGGCCGTTTACACGACGTTTTCAGCCAAAAACAGGAAACTTTTTAAGCGTTTTGCCTGTTCGTTTACATAACAACAGTGTTTTGGGGACTGAAAACCCATAATTTTGAAAACGGGTTTTAAAGTAGGGCTGGGCGATAAATCGCATGCGATAGTCGTGTGCATCTTGTCAGTACAAATGGTTGTGTAATCAGTAGTAAATCTCCATCACCTGCTTTCAGATGGAGCAGCATTTACTACACAGAGCCGTAGTTCACTGACAAGATATTATGAAATCATTTGCGTAGCTTCTCTGTGAACTATGGCTCTGTGCAGTAAATACTGCTCCTTCTGAAAGCATGTGAAAATACCACATTTAATAACGTTTTTACTCCAAACTCACTCCATAACGTCAGTCGAGTGTTTGAAATTAAACCCTTCTGTGAGATGATGTGGCTTCTTACACAGAATAAGGCACACAACATATTTCATAGTATTCTAAGCGGTGATAAAGGCATTATTATATACTTTATTATAAAGAGAAATTATAATAAGAAGAACTCAGATAAACCATATATTGCTGTAGTCATTTGTTTATTAGTCATGTTGAATCAATGAAAGCAGTTAAATCTTCTGTTTGTTCAGCTGCTGCTATAGGGATTGTCTGGGTTTCTTCTGCGGGGCGTATTTGGAGTTTCGGCGTGAGAGCGCCCTCTGGCCTTCGGATGGAGATTTAGTACTGATGACAGAGCCGTGCTTCACTGAAAGATACGCCTCATTGCGAGTGCGATATTATAGTGATTTATCGCCCAGCCCTATTTCAAAGTGCAAGTTTTTAAAAAATGCCACTGTTATCATTTCTGTGTAAACACCCAAAACAGGACTCTTTGAAAACGGTGACATAATGTGTGTGTGTAGTACGTGTTAGGTATGTAGACTTGCGCAGTACGTGTCAATTTTCATCGTCCGTCCAGACAAAATTACTCACTGCTTTCGCCATATTGCTTGTTTGTTTACGTCTGTGCGCAAGCTGCTATCGCTATGAATGAGGTCAGTGTGGACATTTTTAGTGACAGAACTCCTGTCCACAAAGAGCTAATCGCCACTTCTCTACAGGTACTGTTTACTAACAAGGTGACAGCGCCAAGTACTGGGGTCCGTTCTTCGTACGTCGCTTATTACATCCGAGATCAAATGACACATCCAAGATGATATCATCGCACTAATCAGGATCTGGCTAATTCGGTTCTTCGAACGCACCTGTTGTTGATGATTAGTATGGCTGGATTGAGTTATCGGAGATGATTGCGCGTTCATGGGTTGGTTTAAAAGGGCAGATGTATCGATACTCGAAACCACGATCAGCAATGCAGTGATTGGCTGGCGGCAAGACGGCAACGTAATGACATCATATCATTAAAAAAGACACCTGACGAAAAACTTGACAAATTTCTGGACTTTTATAAGGAAACAGCCAAGCGAACAAAACTACATAAATGTTATAATAGATAAATGAAAAGTGCGCTGTTTTTAATGTATTTGTATATTTTTTTTAAATGATTCCCAATTATTTATATTCATGATTTCTAGTATTTGTACAGGCTTTACATTTTATTTCAATGTTGTAATTAGCAATTCATTTAATTTTATCTTTAAGGCAGATTTGTTACGTGACAGCATTAATTAAAGTTTCTTAGAGATCATGTTATCTGCATCTCCTGCGCTCCATCAAGCCACTCCCATAATATCTGTCATCACTCAAATTAATATAACGACTCAGATGAACTGTATAGCATGTGTGCAAGACTCCAATACGATTATAAAGTAATTATCACTAATAAATCTTTCAATGAGTAAAACTGGCTTTATTACAACATTATTATCTTATTTTTAAATAAATTTTTTAATTATTATTATTTAAAATTATTGTCCCTGGACCAGTAGGGTACTCTTGTAATAAAGTAGCGGTGGCTGGGACCTATTTTAAGTATCAATTCTGCTTAAAAAGATGCAATCTAATCCTGTTTACATGAAATAAACCTGCTCCCGAGCAGGTTTAAGCTTACGGACCTGTTGCTATGACAGCAAGTCTAGGATGAGCTTGGAAGAACCAAATGATCCAAGATCAAACAAAATCGGCAACAATCAAATCCAGCTAACTGAGTTAGCGACGTACGAAGAACGGACCCCTGGCCTGGCATATGTAATACAGTGTTTTTGGCAGTTTTCGCAGATGTGTGTAAACGCGAATCGTTTTGAAAATATTGTCGTGTATACGTGAAACTTTTTAAAAACACAAGGGAAAAACGTTTCCGTTTTTGACTACATCGTTACAACGTAGCCTGAGACACACGAGCGCCTGCTGACCTGGAGGAGCGACCATCCTCTGCCACTTCTGGAACAGACACGTCTTCAGACAGTCTCGCGGACTCAGACTGTACGTCTTGTGTCTGGACATCAGCTCCTGCATGGGCTCCAGGATCACACACAACTGAGACAGAGAAACACAACAACAAAGCAAGTTACTAATAGAGCTGTCAAGGCATTGCAGTTATTAATCTGATTACTTGCATGATGTGCAGATTAATCTAATTAATTGCAAATTAAATCAGTTTGGGCTGTGAAATTACCCCACAAAAGATCATTTAAAATCATTATTGTGTCAGATGAGAAAAGCATTGAACAGACATAAAGTAACTTTAGAAAGAAATATTTTGATAGCATTTAGGTGTATTTACGCAGACTGAATTAGAATTGCATAAATAATGTTATCAGCTCAATAGGTTTTAAATAGGCATTAATGGGTTAAAAAATTGAAATATGAAATTATACACTACATATGAAACTTAAAGTGCCAGTAGATGGCAGCAAGTCACTGTCTTAATGAGGGAGTCATTCATTCAACTGATTTGTTCAAACAGCTGATTCATTCAGACATGAAGCACGTGGTTGTCTTTATGAATGAATCACTGAATCATTAACTCACTTGATTCATTCAAATGGCTGATTCCTTCATAAACAAAGCAAGTGAAGCAAGTCTTTATGAATGAATAACTGAATCAATGACTCATTCAATTTGTTCAAACAGCTAACTCATTCAGAAACAAAGCAAGAGACTGATCTTTATGAAAGAGTCACTGAATCATTGGCTCAGCTGATTCATTCAAATAGCTGATTCATTCAGCAAACAAAGCAAGTGAAGCAAGTCTTTATGAATGAATCACTGAATCACTAGCTCACTTGATTCATTCAAACAGCTAACTCATTCAGAAACAAAGCAAGAGACTGATCTTTATGAAAGTGTCACTGAATCATTGGCTCAGTTGATTCATTCAAATAGCTGATTCATTCAGCAAACAAAGCAAGTCTTCATATATGAGCACTGAATTATTGACTCACTCAATTCTTTCAAACGGCAGATTCGTTCAGAAACAAAGCAAGAGACTGATCTTTACAAATGAGTCACAGAATCATTTGTTCAAAACCGTGGATTCATTCAGTAAAGAGTCACTGCTGTGTGTTGATCAGACACAGAACAGTCTGGAACTGTTTTCAATTGCAAAATCGAGCAAAAACAGACAATATTGTGTTTAAACACTGTGTTTATTGAACTGTTGTATAAAATCAATATCACATTTGCAATGGTGAAGATACTGAGGGAAAAAACAGCACTCTTGCTGGTGTGATATTTGTAAACTATATCATATGACAAATATAAGAGGGATTTTTTTCCCCCCTTATATCTTGAATTTTAGTGGTATATATTACTGCATTCTAATAAGCTTCACCACGCAGTCACCCTGCATCATCAGCAATGTAAGAGGAATGGGGTGTATTAAATGCATTAATCATTTTAACACATTATTTTTATTTTCTATAATTAATTGCACCAAATTAATGTGTTAAAAGACAGCCCTAGTTGAAAGCTATAGAAGACGTCAGTGTTGTGTTGTGTTTTTCGTACTCGGAGGTAGTTGAGGGTGGAGTTCGACAGGCCGCATCTGGTGATGTTTTTGGACAGCTGATCCAACATCTGCGGGTCCTGAGCCTGAGACGGACACAAAAATCACACCATCATCAGATATGAAACACCAGCTAGAAGAAGAACGACTGTGAGATTCAGGAGAAGGCACTGACATGCATGGCCAGGATGCTGCGGGGAATGAGCTCTCTGTGCTGCCGGATGCTGAAATGCCACGTCTTTATTCTCATCATGTCATCGAACATGAACTCCAGGTACAGACGGCCCTCCACACACACCTGAGGAGACCAGCAGAGTTACACCACAGAAACATC